>JAYESA010000010.1:148990594-149148094 GCA_036927795.1 Iris macrosiphon
CCACTCCGCATTTTTGGTGTTGAGGCTCCCGGGAATGAGCCTGCCTCTCCCCATATCAGGGATGATTCTTTGGCTGAAGGTTCCTCGCCTTTTAGAGAGGGACCTTCTACAGTTCCGGCCGGCAGCGCCGGAGAATCCTCGCTAGAGGTCGCTGTCGTGGCTGCTGCTCCAGGTAGCGGAGCGAGGTTGCCTGTGTGGCCGAGGCAGATGGGAGAATCTTTCCCGAGGTCAGCAGCGGGAAAAACTCCTGTCGTGTCAGCGAGCACATCTGGCGAGATTCTAACTGATGAACCTCGACCGCGTCTCGGTGGAGGCTTGACGGAACTCTTGGTGATGTCGGTCGGCCCACCTCCTTCTCCAGGTATGACGGTTCGCATTGCATCATTAAGGCATGGTTTAGCTACCTCGGGTGCGGATGCGTCATATATGCCGTTGGCTCCGGGTAAATGTTGTCTTTATGTCTCCCTTTAGAAATATTATCATCATACTGATATTAACTTTCTTGTCCTCTTTTTAGGGGATAGCGCCCACGGGGAGTATAGCGTTGAAGCACATTCTGGTTCTGCTCGGGCTCCTGACGATGATACGGAGGCGTCCGACTTCGATGAGGAAGTGGCTTCGGCGGCCAGTACGCCCGGAGTAGTTTCGTCACCTCAAGAGGAGGATGAACCCGTCGTCGTGACCTTGCCTCTTATGAGTGTGGCAATGACTTCGACCGCCGTTGCCGCACCTTCTTCGGTCGCGCCATGTGTTGATGCGACGGCTATGGCCACCTCGTCTGTAATTATCTCTGGAGAGGGACTTGCTGATATTGCGGCCGCTCCCGGCGTCCAGTCGGATCTAGTTGCGTTGACCGAGCAACATACCAGCCTCTTCTACACCGGTTTGAAAATGATAATATCAATGGTGTTAGTGAAGAGTCTAGATTTTGAGCGCCTGAAGAAGACTTCTCTTGCTTCGATCGGGGTCATCAGGGAGCTCGGCGATTCTGGGGTAGCTGACGCCCTGGATGCGGTGGTTAATGGGTTAGAGCAACCCATTACCGAATACTTGCAGCTGACTCGGGGCAACCTCGATGCTGATGTCCAGGCTCGGTTTGACCTCATGACTGCGCGGCTTGCTACAAAGCTGGAAAGCCTAGACAACTCCATCCAGAAGCATAAGCTGGAGATGGATAGGAAAAAAGCTGTCGTGGAAGAGGCTCTTGCTGTTGAGACGCAGTGTCGATCCGAGCATGAAGGGAATACGGCGAGGGTCTCCAAGCTGAAGAAAAAACTCGCTCGGGCAGAGGAGTGTGCTTCTCAGTCGCTGGCGGGTCTAGAGGTAGCAGCTGGTCGTCTGAGCGCAGCGCGACAGGACTTGGACCGTGCAGAAGCTGCTCGTGCGGGCTGTCTTCGGGCAAAGGCCGATCTGACCCTTACGAACACTCCCGAGGCACGGCTGGAGCTGGCTCGCGCCGATGCCTTGGCTCTTAGGAACGAGAGGATAGCTGTACTGGAGCGGCTGATTCGCAATCTGACTACTCCGCCATCATGATGTATCCTTTCCCTTTTTGCTTGCCCAGATGTAATTCTGCCTCCCTTTTGGGAATAAATAAAGGCGACTCCTTTCTGACTTTTGTGGACCCGTCATTTCGGAATATAAATGACAGGTTTTAGGCGAGAGTAATATCAGAGGTAGTATGGACATGATAAACTCTCGATAACCTTTTAGCGGGACATCTATTCAGAGGTCTTACGGACATGATAGAGTGTAACCCAACTAATTACGTTCTGGAAGTAGTTTTGTCAGAATCGAGATCCTCGCTATATTCCACTCGAGCGGGGGAGATTAAGCATAGTACCTCTTCAGGAATTTACCGTTGATAGGAGCCATTAACAGGTCTCCGTTAGGCTGGGCTAACCTGTAAGCGCCATTCGAGAACGTTATCTCGATCACATAAGGGCCTTCCCACTTGGGCTGGAATTTGCCTTTACTTCTGTGAGTAAGAATCATCGACCTTCTTATGGCTAGAACTAGCTCGCCGACTTTGAACACCCTTTTCTTCACTTTATGATTGAAAGCTCTGGAAATGCGTGCTTGGTAGAGCGCGATACGCTGTTGAGCTTGGAGGCATTTCTCGTCTAATCCTTCCAGCTCTTGGAGCCTTAACAGGTCATTCTTTTCTCGAGTCAGCTCATTAGTTACGGCTATCCTAAGTGACGGGATCTGGATTTCAATGGGGAGAATCGCTTCTCTCCCGTAGACCAGCGAGAACGGGGTACAGCCTGTCGGCATCCGTACCGTTGTACGGTATGCCCAGAGACATTCGCCCAGCTTCTCGTTCCAGTCTCTTTTGTTTGAAGAAACAAATTTCTTCAAGAGTTTGATAATGGTTTTGTTGAAAGCTTCCGCCAAACCATTATCAGCTGGATAGTATGCCGTAGAGGCAATATTACGTATCCGATTTTTATCGCAAAACCGATAAAATGCTTGGCTGATGAACTGAGGCCCATTGTCGTGAATTATCCTCCGGGGTACCCCGAAGCGATAAATGACGTGATGCTTGATGAAGCTGATCACATTAGATTCCTTTACCTTAGCGAGAGGGATTACCTCTGCCCATTTGGAGAAGTAATCCGTGATGGCCAGTATGAACTGGTGACCCCTGGAAGAAGATGGGTGAATAGGACCGATGATATCCATACCCCATGCTTCGAAAGGCCAGGATACGACCGTGGGATGTAGATGTTTGGACGGTTGATGTATGAAGTCTGCATAAACCTGACAGGCTCTGCAATGTCTTGCATACCGTATTGCATCTGCGATCATAGTAGGCCAGTAATAGCCCATTCTCCTGATGCGATCCTGTAGCTTAGGACCGGGTTGATGCACTCCGCACACGCCGTCGTGAGCTTCACGGATAATCTACTGTGCTTCGTCGTTAGAGAGGCATCTCAATAGTAATCTATCGTAGGTCCGGCGATATAGGCTTTGTGAAGATGCATCGAAGTAGAAGCGTAGTGATCGTCTCTTGACGGATACTGCTTCTTTGGGGTCCTCCGACAAGATTCCGTATGCCACGAAATCTATGAAGGGACTTGTCCAATCTCTTGTAGGAGGATCGGTATTGACAGCGTAGCTGCGTTCTATGTGACAGCTGTTCTTCACACAGAACAAGTCTTTGTTAAGAAGGATTATCGAATCCTGCCTTCTTACGGGAGTAGCTAAATCTGCCACTAGACTGGCTAGGGCATCAGCTTCCAGATTCTGAGATCGAGGTACATGCTCTAGGAAGAACTCCTTGAATGTCATGGCTATCTCGACCGTCGCTTGGTGATAGGGGATGAGGTCTGGATTCCGGACTTCATATATTCCCCTGACTTGATTGACGATAAGCAGAGAATCATCGAAAGCTTCCAGGGACTCTACCCCCAGCTCTTTAGCAACTTGGAGCCCTATTAGTAGAGCGTTGTACTCTGCCACATTATGGGAGCAGGGCTCTCTAAGAGAATATGCTCGGTAGATGACGAGCTGATCAGGGGCGACCAGGACGACTCCCACTCCCGAAACGATGTTTCCCTTAGGACCGGTTGTGGAGGCGTCGTCGAAGAACAGTTGTCATGCGTCACCTTTCATTACAAAATTATATTCTACAACTTCGTCGGGAATGTCTTCGTATAATTTGGAGGCCTCCTGGATCGGGTGAGCAGCTAGGAAGTCGGGGGGCGACGAGCCGTTCTGGGAGGAGGAAGAGATGTCCTAGTCTGACTTAGAAGTCGCAAGGGCGGTGGCATATCCTAATCCGAAATGGGTCTGTTGATAGCGGGTGTTGTCGCGCGGCGACGTTCGTCTGCCTCTTCCGTAGTTGAGGCCCGGCTTCCGCTTTAAGTCGTAGCCCATGTTTTACATGATCTTCAGCGCTTGAGGGCTGTATCGGTGAACCTGCATTCTCCCAGTATCGTTGTCGAAAGGATCTTCCTGGGCAGTCGGTTGATTGCGCATGCGGCCGAAGACTATCGAACGCTGGCTGCTGCAGGTAGGCGGGACGATGAAGATAGAATCCTCGTGTGGCCCATATGTCGTGACGACGTTGGATGATGATGCCACTTCCCAGACATACGGACGGTAGGAGTTTATAGCTTCCAAGAATTTTTGTGCTATTGGTTCTACTTCGTCATGGGGAGTGGATTCCTGTTTCGGAATTTGAGCATTGATGTACCAGAAAAGAGGATGTTTATTATTATCTGGAACTCCGTTCCTGGTTGCGCTTACATCAGTCGGCTGCCTGTTGTGCCGAAGGTTGATGGCTAAGGGTGGAGGCTTCCGGTTCAAAGTGATTACCAGAGGATCACTCCCTTCTTCTGACTTGGTTTTGTTAAGGTGGATAGCCATAGGCTCTATGGCTCTTGGACGAGTGGTTCGTCCTTTCACTTTGATCGACAGCGGCAGTGTGGTAGAGGGCTCTTCTGGCTCTTGGATGAGTGGTCCATCTTTGGCCTCGCCTGGCGCTTCTTTCGTGTGGTCTTGGGAGTACAATACGACATCGAAATAGTAGGATTCTACTGTTTTAAATAGGTTTAGGTCAGCCACCTCCGTTTGTACGGTTTCTTGTGCGTCTATATATTTAAGACATTGATGTAGGGTTGAAGGAACGATGTTTTGGTCGTGGATCCACGGTCTTTCCAGCAAAATATTGTAGGACACCTCTGAATCGATGACGTAACATGTGGCCACCGATCTAAGGTTGCCGATCTGGATTCTCAAGCGGATCTTCCCCAATGGCTTACTTCTTCCAGCATTGAAACCCACGATTGTAGTGGTAGTGTAAGCCAGTTCGTTGGTAGGAATTCTTAGCGGCCTGAGCAGACTGTGAGTGATGATGCTGATCGACGACCCCGGATCTATGTGAATCCGGTCGACCTCCATGGAACCGACGTACCCGGTGTAATAGAGGGGCCTGTCATGTCTGTTATATTTTAACAACATTTTGTCTTGAGTGAAAGTGATATTTGGGACCACCTCCATCACGCTGTGGCATTGAGGACACGCCACTGGCTCCTCGTCGGGGGACTTGAGCTGGGTCAAGTATACCTCCACCTGCATCGGTGCTTCACTCAGGGCTAGACGAGTGTCCGGGGAGAGCCTGAGTAACTCAAAATTGGACAACCTGGCCGGCGTATTGGCTAGTTGGGCCAGATGTCAAATTCGTACGGCTTCTCTAAACCTTTGCTTGGAATGTTTTTCACAGGTTTATCAAAGCGTACTTCTCTCTGCTTCCCCTTTTTCGCCGGAGTAGGTTTCGCAGGGCTGATGTTTTGTATGGCGGGACCTTATTTTGAAGGTTTGGCGGCTGGAGCATCAGCCGGTGCGCCTTCCTGACCTGCTCCATTGTCGTTGAGGTAGGCCTTCCCCGAACGGGTTGCGACAAATACTTCGTCTTCGCCTGATGCAGAAGAAGTTGCAACCATGTGGCATGGCCTGTATTTGGGGCTCTTCATGGATGTAGGCTTAGTCACCTTGGTCTCTTCCTCGAGCTCTGACACCAAATCTGGATGAACCCACATAATTTCGCCCTGCCGGGTGGTCAGGGGTACTAGGTCTTGATTTTGATCTCTAGAGGGAGGAAGATTGACGATGTCCATCATAGCTCGAAAAATGGGCATGACCCCGTTCATGACCTTTTGGGAAGGCAGATCGCCGAACCGTAGAGAGATCATGTTGGCCGTGACCGTCCTCTCGGTGTTGTGCAGAGTGATGGCCTTAGCATCGATCAACCCCTGGATCCTCCTCTTCAGTATGTAACACGCCTTCGTTGGGTGGTGTACGTATCTGTGGAAGATGCAGTATTTGGGGTCATCAGTACTACTGGCTTCTTGCGGCCGCCTTAGCTCTGGAAGGGTGATTTTGCCACTTTTGACGAGACATTTGAATATACTAGGGATATCGTCGTCGTCGAAAGAGTAGACTTCGACGGGCCTGGAAGTCCCGGGCTTCGTCTACGTGGTCGCCGCCGTCTTTTGTCTGGACGTATTGACCGTTAGAGCTTCTTTTCCCTTGGAGCTGCGAGGATGGTCGCTGCTGGGAGATGACCTTTTGCCTCTATCGGAGGTGGAGATCATGATGCCATTGTCGCGCGCCTTGCGACTGTTGTCTTCGGCGGCCACTGCAGAGACGATGAACGAAGGCCACTCATGGAACTGATATGGTCCTGTAAACACCGAGACTACAGGAAGGAGGTTTTTCCTGCAAATGTCTACTAATGCCGAGTCCGGAACTCCTGGAGGCATTTGTAAGGTGGCCTGACGAAAATGTTCGACGAAGGTGCGAACGTCCTCCTTTTCCCTTTATTTGACTTCGATGTGAGAGGATATAGACATGTCCATCCCACCCTCGTAGAATCGCGTGAAGAATAAAGCTTTAAAGTCTTCGAAGGAAGTAATGCAGTTGTCCGCCAAGCTACGGTACCACTGATAGGCTACTCCTGAGAGGCAGCCTTTGAACACCCGAGTAAGGAGGGCGTCATTCCCTTGAAGCAACACCGTCATCATACTGAAATAGTTCATGTATTGACTGGGCGATGTTTTTCCTTCAAACAGAGCCATAGTCTGGGGTTTGTACTTCGGAGGAAAAGGGACTTCTTCCCAGATAGCTGGGTAGGGTTGGTTGATTCCCAGTTTCTTCAGCTGATCTTTGTGCTTCAAGGCGTCGAACTGGGCTTTCAATTCCCGTACTGCCTGCATCGGATTTTCGGTCGAAAGTGGGGCTACGGAGTGGTGCGGAGTTGGTTGTATCATTACTCCAGCGGGAGGTAAGGCATTCCCTGAGTGAGGAAGTGGAGAAACTACTGACTCTTGATCTAGCGCAGGCTCTTGGCCCGGGTTGGATGGTGGTAAGTCCACCCCCACACGTCTCTGAGTTGGCAGGACCGATGCTTGAGCCACGGCAGTGGCGTGCTGAGCTAGCATCATCCGGTGCATGTTCTCTATCGTGGATTGCATTTGTCCCAGAGATGTTTCCAGCATAGTGATGCGTTGTTCCGCGTTTCCTGACGTCGAAGCTTCCTCGCGTTCGTCTTTAATGGCGTAGACTCCCATTTCCCTGGGCGTCCTCGAAGAATAAGTATAGGTCGCTGCAGAAGTCGACTCTATACTCTCAGCATCTGATCTGGGAGATTGGCGACCCCCAGTGTCGGAATCAGATGAGTACGAAGCCGGTTGCTGTGACCTTGCACGGGTATTTTGGAACACCCCAGCTTCAGTATTCCTGAGAAGGTCTTCGAATCTTCTTCGGCTCGGAGGCCCTGTGGGATGACGTCTTGAGCCCGGCCCTCCTCTAGTTATGTGAGAAGCCATGTTCACGGACGCATACGCGGTCTCTTCTTCCAGGAAAGACTGAGAGCAGCTCAATCGGTCAAAAACCGACCGTTTTGCCTTAGAACAGCAACAGTCAATCACAATTTTATGACTATTACAACATTGCTCGCTAGGGGGCATAATAGACATGTTGGAAGGTCCCCTCTCCTTACACTTCTGGATTAAGTATTTGTGCAGGTCAGGGGGAGTAGCAACTTGAGCTTGTTTTATGTCGTTGGACTTTGCCTGGCATAAATTGGAGATTCGCTCAGAGTGGCGTAAGGCTGAAGAGGTCCTCAGCTGGCCGTCGGCTTCCCGCGTAATCCAGAGGGTAGGCAGATTGCTCCTTCGCTGGCGTAACGGCCGAGGAGTCGAGTATTTCGCTGCCTGCTTCCCTTCGCGAAAATTATGGCGTTCATCTGGTTCCTCGTAGAGGTCAGATGTTGTCTGTCCTGGCGCTGAGGCATCACCAGAAGTTTGGTCTGTACCGCGCATAGCGGGAGACTGGTTCCTACGCGTAGAGCACAGTGGATACTTCTGCGTTAGCGCTGAGGCTTTGCCCGAAGCTTTGTCTGTACCGCGCGTAGCGAGAGACTGATTTCTGTGCGTACAGCACAGTGGGTACTCCTGGGTTAGCGCTGAGGCTTTGCCCGAAGTTTTGTTTGTACCGCGTGTAGCGGGAGACTGATTTCTGCGCGTAAAGCGCAGTGGATACTCCTGGGTTAGCGCTGAGGCTTTGCCCGAAGTTTTGTCTGTACCGCGCGTAGCGGGAGACTGAATTTTACGTGCGGGGCACAGAGGGAGCGATGCTACTAACTCATTGGTCGGAGAGATCGGAGAGATCGGAGAGTCCACAGGAATGTCAGAGGATGTCTTGGGCATCCACACTTTGCGCAGCTTCCTGTTGTCTTGGACGGAGAGAGAGTGAGAGCTACCCCCAGTCCGAAGCATGTCTTCATAGGCAGACTAGTCGAATTGGACGACCAGTGTCTTCTTTATGGATCCCACGGATACCGCATCGTGTTGAGCAATTACTTTCTCGTCAGAAGAGAAAGACGTCCGCAGCAGAGTCGCCATCTTGTTTGTGGTATTAAACGAAAGAATGAAAGTGTATTTTAATGACAGGGTTTATACGAGACCCGTGCCCTTTGGTCTACAAACAAACTTGTACAATTCGATCCTATACGAGGATGCGGGAGTACAATTTATTTAATCTGGGTATAAATTGCTATAGGTGTCTGATCTGCAGTCGATCACTTTAGCCCTTGGACTACACGATGTTGAAGAAGTGCCATGGAAGACGGGTAGCGGCTTCGAAGGCTGCGAATGAGGGTGGATGCACGGTGCCAGAGCCGTCGACCCGTACTCTTTGCCTGAGCTCCGGACTCTTCTCTCCTTCTCCTTGTCTCTCTCTCTCTCTCTTTACCGATTCTCTGACCTGGTTCGATCTTCCAAATTGTCGACCTTGTTCCCCATTGATAGGGGTCTCTATTTATAGAGTTTTGGTGACAGTGACCACTCCGTCGGTGTAACAATCGAGGAGTGGACAGTACAACACCCTTTTACACAACGGTTAAAATAACCAATACCTGCGCATAAATGATCTTTTGAGTGAGCATGTGACACGTGTCCAACTAAGGGGACAAAACGCGTATATCTGCTGCGAAGATCACGTCGTAGAAGCCACGTAGGTAGGTATCCCTTGCGTAGAAGAGGTTGGCATAGAAGCCAAATGACTGTCACCCCTGGCGTAGAAGCCAAAATAGGCATAGAAGCTGAACAGGCGTAGAAGCCGAATGGGCATAGAAGCCGAACAGGCATAGAAGCCGAACAGGCATAGAAGCCGAATGGTCGTAGAGACTGAGTGGGCGTTTGAAGCCGAATGAGCACAGATCCTGAATGGGCGTAGAAGCCGCTGTGTACCGTGCCAGAGTGTTGATGTGGACGTCTTCGCCGGAATTACGACTTTCGAAGGTGTAATCAAATCTCTTACAGAGATTTGCCACCATCTTGTGCATTAAATACGGAGACGTATTTTGAAGGTCTGCAGCCCTTCTGTGCATCCGTCGCAGAGACGTGTCTTGAGGGAAACTGTCACCGTTCTGTGCAATTTGATGTAGAGACGTGCCTCGGGCCCTGTACGAAGTGTAGCTTTTGACGTGGCAGGCAGTTTGTCTACTGCGGAGCGTAAAACAGCTCATGTTTGCCTGTGTAAAATAAGGCGGCATATTCCCTTGTATGCGAAAGGGAGGTTTACGCTGGGGGGACTTTGGTAACCGACGGTTTGGTGATATTTTAACCAAATCCTCTGCATTAAATGTCGAGATCCGCCATCATACTGTGGGCGCGTCCCGAGGGGTCTGCCATCGTTTCCTGCCGTCGTCTGGGTAGCCGTGCAGTACTTTTTGTCAGGAGTCAGAGGCCAGGTTCACTGCGTCACTTGACAGGTTCATTTCGGGGAAAACGAAGCGTTCCTCGTATGCATTAACGCTGCTTTGAGAGCGGCTGATTTTTATGCCATGGTGGCGATGAAGAACTCTATGTTACGCTGGAGCGGCCTGGATGTACTGCACTTACGCGGATGGTCCTTTGAGCTTATACTTCATGCTGTGTTTTAGCGGAGAAAGCTCTGTTTCACGTTTGATGGCTCTGAAGGCCTCTGTTTACGCTGCTCTGCATCAAGAGGCTGCGTAGATCCTCCCAGCGTATTTTTCATGCTTCTACACCCCACTCACGACTCGAAGCTTGCTGCAGTGATCTTTGCTTTGAAGCTTTGGAGGCACTATCTATATGGAGAACGAGTGGAGATATTCACAGATCATAAAAGCCTGAAGTACGTCTATACTCAAAGGATCTGAACCAGAGACAAAGACGTTGGCTCGAGGTGATGACAGACTTTGTGATTGAGCTGTAGTACCATCCGAGAAAGGCCAACGTAGTAGCTGATGCATTAAGTAGAAGACCTATGGCATTCTTTTTGACTACTCAACAACATCTGTTGAGAGATCTAGAGCAGATGGGTATAGATGTCATTATGCCCGGAATAGACGGCCAGTTGTCGAGTTTTAGTTGCAATCAACATTGGTTGATAGAATCAAGGCATCCTTGCCAACAGATGCAAGATTCTAGAGGCTTCGACAGAGGACAGAGGCCGGAATACAGACATGATTGCACATAAACAAGGACGAAACTTTAAGATGTGGAGATCGTCTCTATGTTCCGAATGGAGAACTTCGTCAGGAGCTGATGTCAGAGATGCACAGTTCAACTTACTCTATTCATCCAGGAGACACAAAGATGTACATAGACTTGAGGCAATACTATTGGTGGCATGGAATAAAGCGGGAGATAGCTTGCTTTGTGGCAAAGTGCCTGATGTGTCATCAGGTCAAGGCTGAGCATCAGAGGTCAGCAGGGTTACTTCAGCCGCTTCCGATACCGGAGTAAAAATGGGAGTACATCACTATGGACTTCGTTACAGGCTTTTCGAGGAGTCCTAGTGGTCATAATACAGTATGGGTAATCGTGGATAGACTCACCAAGTCTGCTCACTTTTTACCTTTCATAGTTGGGCAGTCTACAGAGGTCTTAGCAGATATGTATATGAGGGATATCGTGCGACTGCATGGAGTGCCAGTCAGTGTAGTGTCTGACAAGGATACGAGGTTCACATCTTACTTTTGGCAGAGTATGCAAGAGAGTCTCGATACCCGCCTGAATTTCAGCACATTATATTACCTGCAGACAGATGGCCAGTCCGAGCGCACCATTCAGATACTGGAAGACATGTTAAGGGCGTGCATGCTTGATTTCGGAGGATCATGGGAGGACCATTTATATTTGGTCAAATTTTCCTACAATAATAGCTATCAAGCGAGCATTCAAATGGCTTCCTATGAAGCGTTGTATGGCAGGAAGTGTCATTCCCCAGTGTATTGGAGCGATGTGGGCGAGAGACAGATTCTTGGACCAGAGTTGATTGTTCTTACAGTGGAGAAGGTAAAAAAGATCCAAGGGCATCTACGAGCAGCACAGGATAGACAGAAGCATTAGGCAAATACACATCGATGACCCTTAGAGTTCCAAGTTGGAGATCATGTATATTTGAAAATCTCTTCTACCCGAGGAACCATCAGATTTGGTGGTAGAGGAAAGCTGAGTCTGAGGTACATCGGACCATTCGATGTGTTGGAACACATCGGAGAGGTTGCTTATAGGTTAGCCTTACCACAGACTCTAGAAGGAGTTCATGACGCCTTCCATTTATCTCAGCTAAGAAGATACATGCCAGATCCGAGTCATGTGCTTGACCACTTAGAGATCACAGTCGGCCCGAGTTTCTCATACTAAGAGGAGCCGATAGAGATTCTGGACAGAAGTGAGAAAGTATTACGAGGTCAGACTATCCCTCTAATTTGTGTCGCATGGAGGCATCATGCACCAAGTGAGTCGACCTGGGAACACGAGGATGAGATTCGACAGCGTTATCCCCATCTCTTCGAAGGCCTAATTTCGAGGATGAAATGCCCTAAGGACGGTAGATTGTAAAGCCCCTCGACCAAATTTAGGTTTATTTAGTTTAGATAGAGAGACTAGGATTAAATTGGTGACAATTAGAGTTGAATGCAGTAAATTAGAATTATTATGCAATAATTATATTACTTAATACACCTTACCGTTGCTTCGATATTTGGAGTGCTACACTAGTATTTACCATCAAACAAATTTTGTACACATTTCCTAGACATGCCAGACTACCATTCTAACCCTTGTGTAACTCTAAAATACTCTATATTGTGTTTCATTTTAGTCGCGCTATAATTTTTACAAACGTCTAGTTTTAAATCCCAATAAATCCAACCTTGCATAATTGTCCATTCCAATCGAGATTGGAGACACTACCCCAACCCATTTTCATACAACCCAAATTAGGATATTATTTTATTTTGAGTCTGCCATGTCCATGATGACTGCGTTCCACAAAATTTTAATCCCATATAATCCCAATTAATTGAAAAGCATCACTTGCACTAATTCTTATTTAAATTAGTGTGGAGACCAACCTCACCCAAAACTAGACCCAACCTAGCCCATATGCACCCTTACTTTCCTTTATGACAAAATGTTCCCCAACCCAAGGAGCCCTAGCCGGCCCAATTCCCAAGGACAACCCCTTTTCCATCTCTCCTATATAAATACAACTTATTCCCACTTCAAACCAACCCTAGACAAAACCCTAGTTCTACCTCCCCTTCAAAACCAATCACCCATCTCCACCTTCCCGATCACACAGCACCGCCACCACCTTAACCACCTCAGCCACCACCTCCTCCGCCGACATCGGGCCACCGCCCCAATCGCCTGCACCCGACCGCCAGTCCACCCCCATCAACCATCATCACAACCCTCAATACCATCACCCACTCGACTCCCTTCTCCGACTTCCCTCTACCGCCTCTACCGCCTGACTACCGACAACGCCGCCACCAGCCTCACCGTCTCTACCACACCAACACTACCAGCAACCAACACCTACACCACCGCCAACCACCACTCGTACCACCATCATCAACATCACCATCACCAATCTCCACCTCAACCCGACCCCGATCCCCTCAGCCGCCTGACCACCACCTGCCAGCACCACCTCAGCCACCACCAGCCTGACCGTCGCCTTCCCCACGACCAGATCCACCACCAATCGTCGTTGCAGCTACCGCTGCAACTGCTATCGAGACTACTACTGCTGTTGATGCTTTCCCGTGCAACGCCGGAGGAGCAGACCATCGACGAGCATAGACCCCCCCTCGGTCCATCCATCTCTCCCTATGAGAGGAACGCATACATGGAAGGGGATGATCACGAAGGCCCTAGCGAGCGACAACACCTCGAGACTCTCGACGCCATGCTGTAGACGGTGAGCTCATCGATGCAAGCTCTGTTCTAGGCAATGTTGGTGATTAAAGCGAACATGGCTTCCCAACCAGCAAGGGTTTATGGACAACCAATCTTGGACCCTGGGACCAATGCGGAATCCGACGCAACCGCTCCACCCATAGGCAGAAATCACCCTCTGCCTGGCTTATCTGCCCCTTCCGTGGAAGATGAAGCCAAAGAAGCAATGAAGGAAATCTGAAAACTTTGGGCTCGCCTAGATTTTATGGGCAGCCGGGACTCACTGCGCGAACTTGGGATACGACAACCGTACCCCCGCGAGTGGAGGGATGTTCCGTACCCGCTAAAGTACAAGTCCTTCAACCTGAACCCATTTGACAGGAAGACTTTCCTCCTTCAATACATGAGTTATTTTGAGACTGCAGCAGGGAACCTACCTCGTAGTGACGTACTCCTCACCAAGCTCTTTATGGAGTCATTGTCTGGGTCATATTTGACTGGTTTTGCAGCCTATAAGACAACTGTATCTCATCGTTTGACGACTTTAAGAGTCTTTTCCTCAAAAGTTTCTATGACAGAGGAAGCGACATGATGATGTCTTTCTTGATGGATATTACCCAAGGGAAAAGGGAACTCGTCCAAAATTATATCGAACATTTTTGACAAGCAGCACTGAGGTTGCCTCCACAAAATCCTGAGTCGACACTCATGGACATATGATGCAAAAACTTACTTCTGTCAGTCAGCCTCTAGATGGGCGACAGTCAATTCAAAGACTTGACGTCATTCATCATATACGATGTCGGTATTGAGAAGAAGGTCAAGGAAGCCCGTCTTTTGGGAATACAGATCTCTATCATTGACGATAGGGGCAAACATCCCAACAATAACAATAATAGCAAGAACAGCTGCAATAAAAAAGGAAAGCACGCCCTGGTGGCTAACTTAACCAAGAAGCCTGAGCAAAAGCCGGTTGAGGTTCCAAAGCCCCCAATGACTTACTCCTTCGAAGATGACGATGTCATGACCATCTTCGACGTGCTGATGAAGGGTGGAAAGCTTTGGTTCCCCGAAGTCAAATGCCCTGTAGAGGCAGCTGAGATGAATAACCCAAAGTAATGCCACTTCCATCACTACGTCCACCATGCGACAAATGACTACTAGACCCTCAAGCAGTACATCCAGCGTCTACTCGATACCAAGTCCCTTACCTTGGATATCGATGACAAGACAGTTGACGCAAACATGGTGACTCTCCAGTTCGACAATATCCAGGCGACAGAGGCCCAAGACGGAGTTATCTTGATCCCACGGGCAAAGATGGAAGTCGTCAACCTTCTGCCGGCTTATGACCAAACGGCCGGGCTGATACCTCTTACCACACTACGTGGGAAGGTCATGTGGGTTCACTTCGATCTTGCTCCAGAATTGATGTAGCAGACAACACCGTCTGCCCCCAAGACAAAGGGCAGAAAATGCAAACCCTGTTACACAATTTTTTTCCATCTAAGGAAGCTATAGCAGGAACAACAAGGTCAGGTCTAGCGTAACAATAAGAGTATGATATCTCGGACGATGGTGTACTTTCAATAGTTGTACCCATGACATCAAACACGGGTATATCCTAACCTACTGTAGCAGACAAGTCTAAGCAGAAAGACACTCGCTTTGACAAGCCGCTAAGCAAAGATTCAGCCTAGGGGCTGAAAACGTCCTACAATTCGATATTTGGGTCCTTCTTGCCAACACTTCAGCAAATTTTTCTCTATTCGAGCTTCTCTGACTCTCCAAATATACTCGGGTCGCTCTTAGTAAGGCATTACAAAATACTGACATCTACTTGGCACAGGTCAATAGGTCAGCTGAAGTTTATGCTGCTTGCCCCCACTATAATAATATTATGGAGGTGATACCCAGTATTACGTTCTCGTAACAGGACATGTTGTTGAAGAATAACTGACATAATCGTCCCCTTTATTACACAGGGTACATTGGTGCCATTAAGGTGGACCAGATGTACATCGTACTCGGTTCTTCAATCAGCATCATCCTGCGGAGTCTGCTTCAGACCTTGGACATTCTGATGGATCACCTAGCAGCCACCAATACGGCCATCACTGGCTTCAATGCAGGAAGAAGCTTGCATCTGGGTAAGATTCGCTTGAAAATCCAGATCGTCAACTTAAAAACAGAGGTCACCTGCTACATCATTAACGTAGATGTATCCTACAACGTCTTTCTCGGACATCCATGGATAAATGAACATAGGATCATGCCGTCAACCCTACACCAGTGCCTAAAGTACATCGACGAACATGTCACGGTCAAAATAGAGTTTGCTGACATCGACCCGTTCAAGGGTATCGAAGCCTACTACTATGACTCGATCCTTTATAAATAGGTCTACCAAGATGAAGGTAGAAATAACGCCGATGATGAGGCAAAGGCTGGGGCAATACTAAAAGATCCCTTAAGAGTTCGTGCTCCTGACATAATCTCTTCTCTCATCCTAAAACTACACAGGAAAGCTGTCACTACCGTATTTTCTAGAAAAGGGTATTTTGGTCATTTTATAATTAATTGAATATTGTGCATGTTAAATATTTATTTATTGTATTATTTATTTATTATTAGCATGTTAGATTTATTTTTTTGGACTTGTGTTAGTGGACCTAACTAGTTTAGTTTAGACTCATGGACCAACATGTATTAATTATTAGAATTGAGCCCAACTAGAAAGCCCATTAATTAGGAGGATAATTAAATTAATTAAACCATTGGACTAGAACCTTCCCTCCTTAATTAATTTCTTCATGAGAGGCCCCAAGGGGTATTTTAGACTTTACATAGTAGCTTGAGGGAGGGGGCAAGTGAGGCCTATATAAAGGGGATAAAAATTTTCTCTCTCTTTATTTTTTATTCCAAATCTAGATCTAGAATTTCCCTCAACCAAATTTTATCAAATTCCTACCAAATTTCCACCCAATTACTTCTCAAATCACTATTGGAGACTAGAAGAGCAAGGATCTAGAAGGAGGAAGCAAGGATCTACAAAGAGGAGCAATGATCTACAAGTTGGAAGCTAATTTCAACAATTTTGGAGGTTTCATTGGGAATCCATCTCCCAATAAGTATAATTCAATTTTTTCTCTTCAAATATCTTCTAAATAAGAGATTTAATCATGAATAATCAACCCATATGTATGTACTACCCATAGAATTTGGTTTTGTGTTCATAGGAGACCTATGGAGAAAGTTATGGTACTTTTTGTATCAATTTTGGGGGAATTCCAAAAATGACTTTTGTTGTGTGTGTCAATTGATCCTATAGATCAATTTGGCATATGTTTATGTGTGTTGGGGCTAGTATCGTGTCCATAATTGGGTACGTGTAGGACGTATCCCAACGATTTGGTGATATGTATTATTTTGGGAGTTTTTTCCTCCGACACGGGACTTTGTACATGTCGTATTTTGACACGGACACATAGATCTATATTTGACACTTTGTTTTCATAAATATTATATGTGATTTGTTTGTTTCCTTCGGGGTACAATTGGATGTGTGGTGGACTCGTGTCGCATGCGTATCCTAGATCTAGTGAGATACGGTGTGATACTCTCCAATTGTTGTGTGTTTATGTGTAGATCTAATTAATTGTGCTATAATTCTTGAATTATAATTGTGTATGTATCTATATATATTATATATGTATTATGTATATTTATTATAGTGTTTATTGTATCATAGATCTATGTATTATATATGTATTAATAGAATATATATTATGTAGCTTTCTTCTACATGCATTAATATATATGTTATAATATATGTTAGGGATGTAAATATATGTATATGTTTTATATAATATATGTGTATATTTAATTAAGTAATTAGATTATTTATAGTTATTATATGATTATATATATATATATATATATATATGTATGTAGATATATATTTATAAGTGGTAGCATATGTATATATAATATAGTAGATATATTTATATGTGGTTATATATATAGTTATATTATATATTGTTATGTATTTATATTATTGTATGATTATATATATGTATACATATATGTATAGTTATATATACATATTACTATATGTGTGTGTGTATGTTACTATGTGGTATTTTATACAATTTACTATGTATAAGTGTATGTATAGTTATATATAGTTTTATATGTATATCGTATAAATATATATTATAGGTTATATATATGTATTTAAATATATATTGTATAAATATATATATATTGTGTGTTATATATATGTATTTAAATATATATTGTATAAATATATATTGTGGGTTATATACATGTATTTAAATATATATTATATACATATATATGGTGGGTTATATATAAGTATTTATATATACATATATATATTGTATATATATATACATATATTTTCAGCGACAGCAGTCAGCGACAGTTGCAAAAAACTGTCGCTGAAACAACAGTGTATCAGCAGAGTATCAGAAGCTTCAGCGACAGTTTTTAGTGACAGTGTAGGAAACTGTCACAAAAACTGCAGTATATCCTATATACACAGTAGCTTTCTGCGACAGTGGACAGGGTATTTAGCGACAGTTTGGCAGTTTTTAATATATTAGATATTAATATATATATATATATAGATATATATGTATATATATATGGTAATTAATATATATATAAATATGTTCATAATTGCTATTTGTATTATAGTATACTATATATGTATATATTTAGTTGTAGCATATAAATTTATTAGAATAGTTAGTATATTTTAGTTATCAATTGTTATGAGTATCTTTTATATATTATATATTTGTAGGTATGTATGTACGTATATATGTATTAATAGTTAGTGTGTAGTTGGTAGTTAGTATTATTCTATTAGTACATACTATAGTTATATTGGATTGATATATGTACTTATTGATGGGTAGTTAGTATATATATGAGATTTTGGCAAATACCTTGAGATACCAAGGTAAGTATCAAGATATACCAAGGTATGAGTAGTAGGTATTGGCATAAGTAATAGGATAGTTGTAAACTAATTATGGGTTGGTATTAAGGTGACTAAATAAGGTATATAGTATTATATAAATATTAAATGTATAGTAGTTTATAATTATTGTTGGGTAGTTAGTATAAATAAGGTTTTGAATTTACCTTGAGATGCCAAGGTAAGTATCAAGGTATTGGAGGATAATTAAGGTATTGGGTTTGGATATCAAGATAGAGGTTTAGTATTGCTGTACCAAGTTGGTTCGAAACCAAGGTATCCATTTAGCATTTGTAATTAGGATTATATATATATAATATTGTTTGATATGTACATATGTGTTATATTTATCCCTTGTTTGCGTATCCTGAGATACGGTATCTTAGTATCCTAAGATGTAGCTTGTATGGCCTAGATTCATAGTGTGTGAGCCCAATATCTTTGAGTTAGACTCATGCAACCTAAAAATAGGTAGTTGACTATAATTTGACTATAGTTCACCATACTTGACTTAGAATTGACCTAGTTTGACTTTTGACTTAGAAATAGTTTTATGACCTAGAAATTGACTAGTTTAATTTATTTTTCTTCCCTAAAACTTGTATTAATGCAATATTTCATTTATAGGTCAGTGACACCAGTTCGGACATCATTTATCATCATTTGCTCTGGACCATAGGCGAGTACATTCTTTGATAGTTTCCATTATTTGATTACCACAATAATTCAAGTATTTAGAAATGTTACTTATGATTCTTGACACGATGGTACACGGATTGGTATTGTTATTGGATCGTCAGTCATGGGATGTTACTTTGATTATGGAGATGGTATCGGATACTGTCCTTGTTGGTATTGGATAACATTTAATATTGTAGTTTAAACATTGGATACATTGGCTAGTGACGTGTCATGATTCGATCCATCATATCAGTCGGGGCGGGGGAAATACCAATTAAATATGTGATCAAGAAACTATCGGCTAGTAGTGTAATCATTGGCTACTAACTAACCATGCAATTCACGTATGGTTGAGTTAGCTCCTTAGTGAAATTATTGAATCACCCAGGCCGATCACATATTTAGTTAGTATCTCAAATTACATAGTTATTGTATATTCCATTATTCAGTTCATTGATTACCTTGTTCTATTCTAACATTATAGTTCATTCCTTTATTCTTGTACGCATTGATTATATTCTGTTGTTAGTATTGCCTATTCTCTCATTATTCTTGATTATCAGTTATATCCTCATCGTAGATAGCATCTTCTATTCTACTGCTTTATAGTTTTTGTCAATTAATTGAAACTGCTATTGGGTTGTACTTCGCTCCATTCCTGACTGGAAAATATTTTTTTAGAGGATCCGGGAGATTGGTGTCCGACATACTACGGACCTCAGCCTATAGATGGTGCAGACTTCGACCCACTAGTTCTGGAGTGACTGTCGAGAGATTTAACCGGATTCACTAGTTAGCATAGTTAGTTCTCTTTAGCATTTTGGTATCGAATTTGTTTCCAACATATATTTGTGTTTGGATATTATTTCTATTTGTTGTTGTTATATTATTAACTGCTTAGTTATGTTAGACTTCTGTGATATCTTCTCGTGCCATTGTAATATGATTGAGTATTGTGTTGAACTAAATTGATTATACTCTCATCTTGGAGTTGAGATATTATTGGAGGTTTATGCTTTATAGTGAGATAATTAGATAGTATAGTTGACCAAGACAGCGTTCTACCGTCGATGCTGCGGCATAGGCTGGGCGTTGCTCCCGACTTACATCCCTACACCGAGTGCGGGTCGTGACAAAAGCACCAAAACCTTTGGTCATCCGCCTTCGTAGGACGGATCTATCACCGAAGGGAGATCCGGCATCATCTACCACGTCCGAACCTTTGGTCGTTCGCCTTCGGAAGCCAAATTAACCTTCGAAGGATATTCCACTACCTTCTACCACGTCCAAACCTCTGGTAGTGAATCTACATAAAAAACCTATAAAGTTGTCGTTCGTACTGGGGTATATCTCGGGAAAGACGAACTGGAGGAGTACGTAGCTACCTATGGTAACTTCCCTTCTCTCGACGATGTAATTCCGGAAGACGAGATACCTCATGTCATAAATAAAGGCATATCTTTGAACTACTTCGATATTGTATATGTTGTTTGATAAAATAAATGAAGAGATAATATATGAAAACGAGGTCTTATACGAAAACCCGCCCTTCTTCTGTGTTTACAAACAAGATTGTACAATTTAATCCTATACGAGGATGTTGGGTATAATTTATTTAATCTGGGTAAATATTGCTATAGGAGTCTGATCTGCAGTCGATCACTTTGGCCCTTGGACCACACGATGATGAAGAAGTGCCGTTGAAGATAGAAAGCAGCTTCGAAGGTTACTAAAGAGGGTGGATGGCCGATGCCAAAGTCGTCGATCCCTTCTCTTTGCCTGAGCTCTGGATTCTTCTCTCTCTCCACCATTTTCTCTCCCGATTGTCGACCTTGGATCTGATACAGGATTCCTTGACCAATTTCCGATCGTTCGACCTTCAATTTTGCGACCTCCTTTTTGACCTTTGACCTCTGTTGATAGAGGTCTCTATTTATAAAGTTTTAGTGACAGTGACCACTCAGTCGGCGTAGAAATCGAGTAGTGGAAAATACATCACCCTTTTACACGACGGTTACAATAACCAATGCCTGCGTATAGATGACCTTTTAAGTGAGCAAGTGACGCATGTCCAACTAAGGGACAAATGCGTATAACTGCTGCGAAAGATCACGGCGTAGAAGCCACGTAGGTAGTTACCCTTTGTGTAGAAGAGGTTGGCGTAAAAGCCAATAACTGTCACCATGGCATAGAAGCCAAGTAGGCATAGAAGCCGAGTAGGCATAGAAGCCAAGTAGGCATAGAAGCCGAGTAGACGTAGGAGCCGAGTGGGCGTAGAAGCCGAGTGGTCATAGAGGCCGAGTGGGCGTAGAAGCCGAGTGGACGTAGAAGCCGAGTGGGCGTAGAAGCCGAGATGATGTGGACGTTTTAGCCGAAATTACGGCTCTTGGAGATAAAATTAAATCTCTTGCATTAAATACAGAGATCTGCCCCCATCCTGCGCATTAAATGCAGAGACTTGTCTTTAAGATTTGCCATTATTCTGTACATTAAATGCAGATATGCGTCTCGAATCCTGTACAAAGAGCAACTGCTGACGTGGCGGTCTGTTTGCCTTCTACGGAGCGTAAGAAGATCACGTCTACCTATGTAAAACTTGGCAGTGTATCCCCTTTGTATGCGTAAGAGCAGTTGGCACAAAGGGAATGTCACTAGATGACGGTTCGGTGACATTTAATCAAATCTCCTGCATTAAATGCAAATATCTGCCATTATTCTGCGCATTAAATGTAAAGGCGTGTTTTGAAGGTCTGCCACTCTTCTGCGCATAAAATACAGAGACGTGCCTCGGGTATTTGTCAGTATTCGGCGCATTAAATGCAGAGACATGCCTTGAGAACCTATCACCGCTCTGCGCATTAAATACATAGATGTGCCTCGAGCCTTGTACGAAGAGCAACTTTTGACGTGGCAGGCTGTTTGTCTTCTGTGTAGCATAAACAGCTCACATCTGCCTGTATAAAACTAGGCGGCGTATTCCTTTGTATGCGTAAAAGCGGTCTACGCCAAGGAAATTGCAGTAAATGACAGCCTGGGTTGCAGTGTCGCGCCATCATTATAGCCGTCGCTTGGGTAGTCGTGCAGTACTCTTTGTCAGGAGTCCAGACGTCAGGTTCATTAAATGATCTGACAGGTTCATTTCGAAGAATATGAAGCGTTCCTCGTATACTTCAATGCTGCATTGAAAGCAGATGAGTTTTACGCCATAAAGGCAATGTAGCACCCATTTTACGCTGAAGCAGCCTGGACATACTGCATTACGCGGATGGTCATTGAGCCTATATTTTATGCTGTACTTAGCAAAAAAACTCTGTTTGCATGTCGATGGCTCTGAGGTCCTCTGTTTACGCTATCCTGCATCAACATGCTGTGTATAGCTATCCGGCATATTTTTTATGCTTCTACAAGACCCCCTTCAAAGCTTTTAAAAATCTTCGTAATTTGAAATACTTTGAATGAAGCATGAACCGTTCCTCGTAATTTGAAACGCTCTGAATGGAGCCTAAAATGGTCAAGTCTGACACGTTCTTTCAAGGCTGACTTTATGGCGGGATTATTGGGGATCGGTGTGATCTCTTTTGCCTATAAAAAGGATGAGGAGTTAACCTGTTCTTCCCATATTTCCTTCACCATACAGAGATGATGGCTGGAGTTCGTCAGGTCGACTTGAGGAAGAAGGAGACTATGTTCTTTCAGCATGTAAGGAGCCAAAAAATACGGCATCTTCGAGCAAATGTCCTTTGCAACGATGGATCATGGAAGGATATCATAGCCTCTTTTGCTCGGGATAATCAACAACTTTGTTTGGCGGTTCTTCGGGAGAGAGGAAGGGTCATATTAGACCACACAACTTGCAAGCGGTACCTTCTCCCGTTACCCGTGGACGAGGGCAGGCAAACTAACTGCTGTCCGAGATTGAGTTGGGTGAAATATCTTAACTCAATCTGTCATTGGCGCTGGATGCAGGAAAGCAGATTTACCCTGCTTCCTCGTATTGGAGGATGGGTCTAGGCCCAGTTTTGTATCCTCCCGCCATTGATCATATGTCAGTCGGTTTGCGGTCACCGACTGACTGCTGTAGAAGATGGATGAAGAATTTTGCCCTTGCGAGAACCTGGCAGAACTGACTCTGGGCGCGATCTTCAGACGACGATGAGGAAGTTCTTTATAGACGGGATTTCCCTCATATGTAATCATGAAAATGAAGAAAAACTCTTGTAGACTGGATTTGCCTCATATGTAATCATGCTTTTAATTTTATTAAAATCGTCTTCTTCTTTGCATATGATCATCTTGCCATATTTTGCTGTGAAGTCTGAATATGTATAGCTTCGACACGTCCGATACTTTACGCCAACTCTGATAGAAAGAGTGTTAGGTCCTGTCCTGTCTTTTATGCATAACTAAGGATGCACAGAAAGTCGCTTAGCAGTCGAGTGTTCGAACCGTCCTGCTGTTTGGAATGAGAAACCACGTAGAATTCTGAACTGTTTTTACTTCTGATAAACAGAATTATTGTTCAGACCATCGTCTTCAAGAATGATTTCTCGAAAATCCCTTGGAATACGGCAAAAAATGGCTGTCAAAAACTGAGTCGTCATCTTGAACTATAGACAAAATATTCAGACTGGATTCTGGATGAACTTTGAATCGACCCATGAAGAAGAGTAACTTTCAATGTTGAACTCTGTATGCCTTGGGTACTTGGGATATTTTGAGGTCAAGAAGGAGTATCTTCTATGTGAACCCCTGTAATTGACCGCCTTGAGAATTGTTCAGATGTACTGTACTGGCCTGCACATTTTTTCAGATATACGAAAAGTCGTAGAGCGTGAAATCATAAATTTGTTGCCTCTGAGCGTAAAAAGCCACCGAGCGCGAGATCATAGATTTGTAGCTATTGAGCGTGGAGTCGTAGGTTTGTAGCCTCTCGAGCGTAAAACCTACCGAGCATAAAAGCATCCGGGCGTAAAAACCATAGACTTGTAGCCTATTAGCGTTGAACCGTAGATCTGTAGCCGTCGAGCGTAGAAAGCTCCTTAGCATAAAAACTGTAGATTTGTAGCTTCTGAAAAGAAAATCTTCCGAGCGTGAAGTCGTGGATCTGTTGCCTCTGAGCGTAAAAACCCACCGAGCACGAGATCATAGATTTGTAGCTGCTGAGCGTGGAGTCGTAGGTTTGTAGCCTCTCGAGCGTAAAAGCTACCGAGCATAAAAGCATCTGGGCGTAAAAACCATAGACTTGTAGCCTGTAAGCATAGAACCGTAGATCTGTAGCCGTCGAGCGTAGAAAGCTCCTTAGCGTAAAAACTGTAGATTTGTAGCTTCTGAAAAAAAAATCTTCCGAGCATGAAGTCGTGGATCTGTTGCCTCCGAGCGTAAAAAGCCACCGAGCGCGAGATCATATATTTGTAGTTGCTGAGCGTGGAGTCGTAGGTTTGTAGCCTCTCGAGCGTAAAAGCAACTGAGCATAAAAGCATCCGGGCGTAAAAACCATTGACTTGTAGACTGCGAGCGTAGAACCGTAGATCTATTGCCATCGAGCGTAGAAAGCTCTTTAGCGTAAAAACCACGAATCTTCTTCGCACGAAAACTTTTCGAATTCTCTGACTGTCCGCCTTCTCTGAGTAATAGGCTGACGTAGTCCCCAATCATAACCAAATATTAAATGTGAGATTTGGTCCGGGATTCGAGGAGTCCATCCAAACTCTATATATACCCCAAGTTTCTGAGAGAAAAATTTTTCATCCGTCTTCTGCGAAAGAAAGCTTTTGACAGTTCGAGTTCTTCTTCGTTTCTTCTCCGAATCTTCAAAGTTTCCAGTAATGGCCTCAAAACAAGTCTCTCTTTAGGATAATAAATGAGAAAAGATTTGATAAATGCGGAAAACGAGGTCTTGTGCGAAGACCCGCCCTTTTTTTACGTTTACAAACAAGATTGTACAAATTTGATCCTACACGAGGATGTCTAAGTACAATTTATTTAATCTGGGTGAATATTGCTATAGGTGTCTGATCTGCAGTCGATCACTTAAGCCCTTGGACCATACGATGTTGAAGAAGTGCCGTGGAAGACAGGTAGCAGCTTCAAAGGTTGCTAAAGAGGGTGGATGCCCGATGCCAAAGTCGTCGATCCATTCTCTTTGCCTGAGCTCTGGATTCTTCTCTCTCTCTCTCTCTCTCTCTCGACCGTTGGATCTGGTACTGGATCTCTTGATCAGTTTTCAGACCTAACTTCTTCGACCCTCTAATTTGTCGACCTTGTTCCTCATTGATAGAGGTCTCTATTTATAGAGTTTTAGTGACAGTGACCACACAGTCGGCGTAGAAACCGAGTAGTGAAAAGTACAGCACCCTTTTATACGACGGTTTAAAATAACCAATGCCTGCGTATAAATGATCTTTTGAGTGAGCATGTGATGCGCGTCCAACTAAGGGACAGAACGCGTATATCTGCTAAGAAGATCACGACGTAGAAGCCACGTAGGTAGTTATCCCTTGTGTAGAAGAGGTTGGCGTAGAAGCCAAATGACTGTCACCATGGCATAGAAGCCAAGTAGGCATAGAAGCCGAGCAGGCATAGAAGCCAAGTAGGCATAGAAGCCGAGCAGGCGTAGAAGCCGAGTGGTCATAGAGGCCGAGAAGGCGTAGAAGCCGAGTGGGCATAGAAGCCGAGTGGGCATAGAAGCCGAGTGGGCATAGAAGCCGAGCAGGCATAGAAGCCGAGTGGGCATAGAAGTCGAGCAGGCGTAGAAATCGAGCAGGCCTAGAAGCTGAGTGGGCATAGAAGCCGAGCATGCGTAGAAGCCAAGTGGGCATAGAAGCCGAGCAGGCGTAAAAGCCGAGACGATATGGACGTTTTAGCCGGAATTACGGCTCTTGGAGATATAATCAAATCTCTTGCATTAAATGCAGAGATCTGCCCCCATCCTGTGCATTAAATGCAGAGGCCTGTCTTTAAGATTTGCCATCATTCTGCTCATTAAATGCAGATACGCGCCTCGAATTCTGTACGAAGAGTGACTGCTGATGTGGCGGTCTATTTGCCTTCTACGGAGCGTAAGAAGCTCATGTCTGCCTGTGTAAAACTGGACAGCGTATACCCTTATATGCGTAAGAGTAGTTTACGTAAAAGGGATGCCACTAAACGACGGTTCGGTAACATTTAATCAAATCTCCTGCATTAAATGCGGAGATCTGCCATTGTCCTGCTCATTAACTAAGGAGGCATGGTTTGAAGGTCTGCCACCTTTCTGTGCCTCAAGTGCAGAGAAGTGCCTCGGGCATCTGTCAGTATTCGGCACTTTAAATGCAGAGACGTGCCTTGAGAAACTGTCACCGCTCTGTGCATAAAATACAGAGACGTGCCTCGAGCCCTGTACGAAGTGCAGCTTTTGACGTTGCAGGCTGTTTGTCTTCTGCGGAGCATAAACAGCTCACATCTGCCTGTGTAAAACTAGGCAGCGTATTCCTTCGTATGTGTAAAAGTGGTTTACGCAAAGGAAATGACAGTAAATGACAGCCTGGGTTGCAGTGCCGCGCCATCATCATACCCGTCGCCTGGGTAGTCGTGCAGTACTCTTTGTCAGGAGTGCAGACGTCAGGTTCATTGCATGCTCTGATAGGTTCATTTCGAAGAACACGAAGCGTTCCTCGTACACTTTAATGCGGTATTGAAAGCGGATGGACTTTACGCCATGAAGGCGATGTAGCACCTCTTTTATGCTGAAGCAGCCTGGTCATATTGTACTACGCGGATGGTCCTTGAGCTTATATTTTATGTTGTGCTCAGCGGAGAAGCTCTGTTTCAAGTTGATGGATCTGAGGTCATCTTTTTATGCTGCCCTGTATGAATATGCTGCGTATAGCTATCCAGCGTATTTTTCATGCTTCTACAAGATCCCCTTCAAAGCTTTTAAATTCCTCGTAATTTAAAATGCTTTGAATGAAGCATGAACCATTCCTTGTAACTCGAAACGCTCTGAGTGGAGCCTGAAACGGTCAAGCCTAACACGTTCTTTCATGGATGACTTTATGGCGGAGTTATTGGGGATCGGTGCTCTCTCTCGCCTATAAAAAGGCTGAGGAGTTCTTCTGTTCTTCCCACACTTCCTTCACCATACAGAGATGATGGCCGAAGTTCGTCGGGTCGACTTTAGGAAGATGGAGATCATGCTCTTCCAGCATCTAAGAAGCCAAAAAAGATGGCATCTTCGAGCAAATGTCCTCTGCAATGATAGATCATGGAAGGATATCATAGCCTCCTTTGCTCAGGATAATCAGCAACTTTGTATGGTGGTTCTTCGGGAGAGAAGAAGGGTCGTGTTTGACCAGGCAGCTTGCAAGTGGTGCCTTCTTCCGTTACCTGTGGACGAGGGCAGGCAAACTGGCTGCTGTCCAGGATTGGGTTGGGTGAAAATACCTCAACTCGATCCGTCACGGTGCTATCTGTAGGAAAGCAGAGTTACCCTGCTTTTCTTCTGTTGGAGGATGGGTCTATGCCCATTTTGTATCCTCCCGCCGTGGATCATATTTCAGTCATTTTGCGGTCAACGACTAGCTGCTTGAGGATGAAGAATACCGCCCATGCGAGAACCTGGCCGAAACAGATTCTGGGTGTGATCTTTTAAATGAAAATGAGAAACCCTTTTTAGACGGAATTTCCCTCATATGTAATCATGAAAATGAAGAAAAACCCTCGTAGACTGGATTTTCCTCATATGTAATCATGATTTTTTTAATAAGATCGTCTTTCTTCTTTGCATATGATCATGTTGCCATACTTTGCTGTGAAGTCTGAATATGTGTAGCTTCGACACGTCTGATTTTTTACGCTGACTCTGTGTAGAAAGAGCGCTAGGTCCTGTCCTATCTTTTATGCATAACTAAGGATGCGCAGAAAGCCGCTTAGCAGTCGAGTGTTCGAACTGTTCTGCTGTTAGGAACCGCATAGAATTCTGAACTGTTCTTTACTTCTGATAAACAGAATTTTTGTTCAGACCGTCGTCTTCAAGAATGATTTCTCGAAAATCCCTTGGAACAGGGCGAGAACTGGCTGTCAAACTGAGTCACCATCTTGATTTTGTAGATAAAATATTCAGACTTGATTCTGGATGAACTTCGAATCGACCCATAAAGAGGAGTAATTTCTAATGTTGAACTCTGTATGCTTCGGGTACTTGGGGTATCTTGAGGTCAAAAAGGAGTATCTTCTGTATGAATTCCTGTAATTGACCGCCTTGAGAATCGTTCAGATGTACTGTACTGGCTTGCGTATCTTTCAGATGTGCGGAAAGTCGTGGAGCGTAAAATCATAAGTTCGTTGCCTCTGAGCTTAAAAAGCCACCGAGCATGAAATTATAGACTTATAGTTCCTGAGCGTGAAGTCGTAGGTTTGTAGCCTCTCGAGCATAAAAGTTACCGAGCACAAAGGCATCCGGACGTAAAACTATAGACTTGTAGCCATTGGAACGTAAAACCGTAGATTTGTAGCTGTCGAGTGTAGAAAACTCCTTGGTGCAGAACTGTAGATTTGTAGCTTCTGAAAAGAAAATCTTTCGAACGTGAAGTCATGGATCTGTTGCCTCTGAGCGTAAAAAGCCACCGAGCGTGAGATCATAGATTTGTAGCTGCTGAGCGTTAAGTCGTAGGTTTGTAGCCTCTCGAGCGTAAAAGCTACCGAGCACAAAGGCATCCGGGAGTAAAACCATAGACTTATAGCCTGTGAGCGTAAAACCGTAGATCTGTAGCTGTCGAGCGTAAAAAAAAAGCCCCTTAGCGTAAAAACCACGTATCTTCCTCGCGCGAAAACTTTTCGAATTCGTTGACTGTCCGCCTTCTCTGAGTGATAGGCTGACATAGTACCCAATCATAACCTGATTATTAATTAGGAGATTTAGTTCGGGATTCGAGGAGTCCATCTGAACTCTATATATACCCTAAGTTTCTGAGAGAAAAACTTTTCATCCGTCTTCTACGAAAGAAAGCCTTCGTCTGTTCGAGTTCTTCTTCGTTTCTTCTCTGAGATTTTGAAGTTTCTAGTAATGGCCTCGAAATAATCCTCCTCCACTAAGGGAAAGATGGTTGATTCTTCTTCTCGTTCTTCTGCTCAAGTGAGAGCGTCTTCGGTCGGGCAAGGCGAATTTCCTTCTGAGCGAAGTATCCCGTCTACGAGCAGTGCACCCGGCCTAAAAGGTAGAGCATTTGGGATGAAAAAGAACGACCAAAAATCCTTCGCACACGTTGTACGTGACCGTGCTAGGTCGTCTCCTGTGCTGATAGCCACTTTGAGGAATATGATGCACAGAGATGTTTCAAATTTTACGCCCATATTTCTAATGTGTCAGCGCAAAAACTCCATATTTTCGTAGTCCGGCGTAAAAGCTTCGACTGTCGAAAGTTGGCGTATAAAATTTGAGTGTCACGCTTCTGGATGAAGATTCTGGCATAATACCTCAACTTTATCAGTCTGGCGTAAAGCACAGACTGTATACTGCCAGCCTTGAACTTTACGCTTTTGGAAATGGATTCCAGCGTAATGGTCAAGTTTTTACGTTCTTGGAATAAAGCACAGACTGTTGATTTTTGGCGTGTGCTGCAAGATCTGTAA
This sequence comes from Iris macrosiphon, assembly GCA_036927795.1. Taxonomy (NCBI): domain Eukaryota; kingdom Viridiplantae; phylum Streptophyta; class Magnoliopsida; order Asparagales; family Iridaceae; genus Iris; species Iris macrosiphon. The sequence continues at coordinate 149,020,121 of JAYESA010000010.1, forward strand.
TATCTAGTTATAGGAACTGACGTATTTTTCTTGCACTCTTGCAGTTAACTTGCATGTGTATCCGCTAGCCGATGTGATGTGTTCTGCCGCAGGGATGCTGCACTCCAACTATCTGGAGGATCTGTCACACGTAATATTTTCTATCTCCGGGCTGCAGTATCCTGAAGGAAGAAAGATTCTGATATCGGCTCAGGGCGAGCAAATGCGGCTGAGCATGATCAAAGGGGAGCCCCTGACGTATATAGATGGGGACCAATACATAAAGTCGGCCTTCCTCTTCGGGGACATGATTGACAAGCAGTCCCAAACGAAGCCCAAGAGAGAACTCTGGGTTTTCCCTGCCGAGAGACTATCCCATCTCGGCTTTCTTCCATGCCACACATCCCAGGAAGATGTCGTGGACGCTGACTCCCGATCTTTACGGCAGACCGGGGAAGATCTTTCATCTGAAAGGAGCTGACCAAGGGTCATTTGTTAGCCGTCCTTCCGACAATGTGACGGTGTTCAGGGGACTGTACCCGGGCAGTGTCCCGAGTGAAGACAGCTTGGTGATCCAGCCGGTCCAATTATCGACTTTCTACAATGATTTTATGGGGCACGGGGGAGTATACCCTAAGGTGAACCCTCGGTGCGGTGGGTGGATCACCCCTTCAAACCTTCGATGGGCTCGCTTAGTTGATTGGGCCCTGAAGTATTTTTTAACTGAGTTGGAGAACATTGGTCTGTTAGCAGTTGTGAGTGCTACCAGTATTGGGTTACCTCTTAACCCAACCTGTTCCTGGCACTGATGGAGCGATATATTTCGCTCATCAGGACTTTCGCCAGTCCACTGTGGGAGTTGGGATTGGCCCTCCATGAGATGGCAGAGATCTCGAGACTGCCGATGGGGGATACTCCATATGAAGAGTATGTTCCCACAAACCATGAGATGGGGGATTCGGACTCTCGGGTAGTGGAGGTCTATTAGGAGTTGATGTGCCACTACCTCACTTGTACCACTTTTTATGATGAGCCCTCAGATTTGGCTTACATCAGTAAATGGATGTCCTACCTCTTCTTTCACCGGTCCAGGACTGCTAAGCCGGAGAAGGTGTTGGAGGGCAAGGATCATCCTGTGAATCCTCTGAGCATGCTTAATGCTCAGGTAGTCGACGATCTCATGGTCGACGCTGGGGCTCCGAACTTGATCCTCGACGAAAGGATCGGACAGTATCTTGTAGGCACTAAGGCCTATAGTTATTTGAGGCGCTGCCGCAGGCCTCTGTCCAGGGAAGCTCAACTGGCTGGCCTCCTCTCCATATGAAGCAGGGATCCTGGCTAGGGAGGATTCGGTCTACTATGTGAACGGCAGTTACTTGTGTGTGCAGGTGCAGACCCAAACCATATTCTAACGAATATATGGCATTCCAATGTGCAATAATTGAGTAACTCAAGGATAGCCCTTTATTGAGAAAGTAGGGTATCTTTTCTGATGGAATTATATCATCGTAAGAAGGCGCATCAGGGGACGCCGTGACGTACACTTTTAGTTCATCTCCTTTGGTGACATCAGTGACGCTGATGGTGACAGAACTTTCCTACAGAGTTTGAAGGCCAGAGGTTCTGGGGTTTTTACCGTAGGAGGATCTTTGTCTAATGGACGTCCCTGTCTTCGGAGCTTGACTACTAAAGGCTCAGGAGCCTTTCCGTGAAGCTTGACCACGAGAGGAGCAGATATGTGGACAGGACATCTTCTGAGATAGATTTTTAGAGGTTCATCTTGAGCCAAACTAACCTCTACTTCATCGTCGACATCATTGCCTCCCTCATCCGGATCGATCTGTTTGTACAAGATCGAGTCAAAATAGTAGGCTTTGACACCTTTAAAAGGGTAACATGTACAAACTCCATTTTGATGATGTTGTTGTCTTCAACATACTTCAAGTACTGATGAAGAGTTGATGGCACGATCATGTACTCAAGTATCCAAGGGCATCCCAAAAGGACAATGTAGGAGACATCTACATCGATGACGTAGCAAGTCACCTATGTTTGTATGTCTCCTATTTAATATTTTATGCGGATCTTCCCCAGAGGATAACTCATCCCGGCATTGAAGCCACTGAAGGTCGTGGTGGTTGCTGCCAACCGATGTATTGGGATTCCCAAGTTCTGGAGCAGACTCCGGGGAATGAGGATGAGAGAGGACCCTCGATCAATGGTCATTTGGTCCAACTTAATGGCGCCGATATACCCTGTATAATATAGGGGTCTATCATGCCTTTTATTTTTCAGCAGTATATCTTGTTACGAGAATGTGATGTTTGGGATTGCCTCTATTTGGTTGTCGCAGTGCGAATATACAGCGGGATCCTCGGCTGGTGGCTTGACTTGGGAAAGGTAGGAGTCGGCGTTCTATATGTAGTGCCTCACTCAGAGCGTCATTGGTCACTTTGGAGAGACGAAGGAGCTCAAAGAGTGATAACTTTGCCGAGGTATTGGTAAGTTGTGCCAATATGTCAAAATTATAAGGCTTCTCCACCCCTTGAGCTATGTATTTTCTTAAACGTTTGTCAAAGCAAACATCTTTCTGCTTCTATTTATCTGCTATAGGAGGTTGGGCTTGACCTATCTCAGACATCACTAGAGCCGTAGGTACGGTAACCCAATGCGTACTATCATCTGGAGCCGCATCGTAGTCTCGTAGGTAGGTTTACCTAGACCCGGTTACCCCAGCTAAGGCTTCGTCAGTCGATGGAGAGAGCGTGTGACAGAACTTGGTCTTCTTTCCTTTAGATTTGACAATGGGAGGCATTGTTTGCTGTATCAGATCTAGGACGAGGTCTGCGTGAACCCACAAGACTTTGCCTCATGGAGTAGTGAGTGTTACCAACCCGGCTACTCGAGCTGGAGGGAGGTTAACTACCTCTATCATTGTTATAGATATCCAGACTACACTGTCTTGGACTTTTATCGCTGGAAAGTTACCGAATTGGAGGGAGACCACACTGGAAATGAATGTCTTATCCTCAAAGTCTAAAGTGAGAGCTTTGGAGCCTAGTAGTCATTGGATATGCCTCTTCAACTCATAGTAGTCTCATGTTAGATGATGGATATACCGGTGGTAGTGGCAGTATTTTGGGTTTTCTACCTTATCTGCCTCATCCGACCGTCTGATGTCGGGTAGCTACAGTTTGTTATCTTTCATCAGTAAATAGAAAATTTTAATGACATCATCATCATCGAAGGATTAAGTTTTATTTGACTTGGGTGCTTCTACCGGCCTTTGAGGGGGCGTGGCCGAGCTTTTAGACACGTTGACAGTGAGAGATTGCTTCCCTTTATTGTCATGGCCATTGGTGCTGACGTTATTGTTGAAGGGACGCTTCTCTTTATCGTCACCGGTAGGGAGCTACAGTCCCAACAAATGGGCATCTTTTGTATTTTTCTCTATGACGACAGCGCTTATGATGAATGTTGTCCAATCTTGAAGTGGGTTTGAAGTTGTCCACAGTTTCACCACATGTAGCAGAGTCTTTCTGCAAGTATACATCAAATGATTATCAGGGATGCCTAGGGGAAGTTTCAGTGCCGCCTTCCTAAACTGTTTTATGTATTCTCGGACAGGTTACTTTTCTCTTTGAATTATGTCCATAAGGGAGCTCATGGTCATGTCTATTCCTCCAACTTAGAATCGAGCGATGAAGAGGTGTCGATATCTTTGAACAAGCAAATACAGTTGTCTGGGAGACTAGAAAACCAGTCATAGGCTACCACAGATAAAGTTTTGACGAAGATCTTTGTAAGGAGGACATCTTCACGAGGTAGATGTCCCATCATTGAGTTAAAGTAGTTCATGTACTGACAAGAAGATGTCTTTCTATCGAATAGGATCTTCGAGTGCGACTTGTACTCAGGAGGCTATACCACATTTTTCCACTCGGGAGGATAAGGTTATCGTATCTCGAGTTTCTGAAGCGCATCTCAGTTGCTCATCGAATCAAAGCGGGATCATAGTTTCCTGACTTTCTGGATTGTGTCTTGAGCGTCGTTGGATAATACTGGAGAGGATGATCGCAACAAGGTATGATTGGCCCCTGTTGTAGGAGCGAGAGTGATCGTACTTGACTCTCTATTGTTTTTCGGTTCTTGGCTAGCTTTCTCTGAGATCCTTGGTGGTTGTGGGGCCATAATTGCCCTGAGGTCCAGTACGGTTTATGTCAGAGTTTGCATCTAGGATCTCATGGTTTGAATTATGGCTTCAAGTGCCTTAAAATGCTGTTGATCACTGAAGATTTGATCATCTCCTGTTATGTGTGCAGGCATTACACGGAGAGAGATGGATGGAACTATGGAAGCTTTATTTTCTGATACATGAGTCTCACTTTCCTCAGGGAAGGTGAGTATTGTTGTGCTACCCCCAACCTTGACTACAGTATTATTCTGACGGGCACGGCTACCCCAAGGTAGGTTGTCATCAGTTTCTTGAGATTCCCTCATCATTTAGAATGAGGGATTGGTGTGGACCATCGAAGGATTGCTAATTGTCACCCTCACTTTTCCAACTAAGGGTAGTTTGGTAATTTGGCATGAGTATTTAATTTTAGGAATAAATATTAATATTAGTGTGCTATAAATATTTAATTGACGCTTGTATTAATTATTTATTAGTATGTTATATATTTATTTATGCCTTGTATTATTTATTTATTAATTAGTGGACTAGTTTATTAGTTGGACTTGACACTTATGAACCAATTAGACTTGTCATGACAACTAGTGAGCCCAACATGGACCCAAGCCCATTAACCCATTCCTACTAATTAATTAGGAGGATTAGACTCAATTTGGCTTAATTAGAGACCTTCCAAAATTGCCCAGCCTAATCCTATTCATAATTGGATGGAGAGGGGTGATTTGGACTTTCAATGAGACTTGGAAGGGAAAGAATATGATTGGCCATGATAAAAGCCTATATTTTCTCTCTCTCTCTCTCTCTCTCTCTCTCTCTCTCTCTCTCTCTCTCTTTATTTACCTTCAATTTAGATCCCCAAATTCCCTTCATTTTCTCCATTATTTTTCTTCTTAATTCCTTCACATTCCCTCTTATTCTCATCACTCAAGGAGCATTGAAGCTTAGAGAAGCAAGGAGCACAAGAAGAAGGAGCATTGGTGAAGAGATCGTGTCCAATTATGTTTTCATTAGAAATTCATCTCCCAATTAGTAAATTATAAATTTTCTCTTCATTGTAGCTTCTAAATCATATATTTGACCATTAGAAACCACCTTATGGCATAGGGCTACCTATAGGAGGAAGTTTTAGGCTTAATTAAAGTGTATTGTATCTTTTACATGGTGATTTGTGTGTATTTTAGGAAAATTATGAGCTTGACACATCAAGTGTATGTCATGACACTAATTTAGTTAAATCAGACTTAGATCGAGGTTGGGATGCTAGATACGTGTCCATAATTGGACACGAGTAGGCCGTATCACGATACGGTATGATACCGTGTGATTCAGATGTCATTTTTTTGTGTTCTTGAACAATTCTCTATAATTCCTAGTGTTATTGGTTTTAATAGTCATTAGTATATATATTTAGTATATAGAAGTATTTATCATAGAGAATTGGTTAATTGGGCAATTGTTTCGGTGATGTATCATAGGTTCCTAAGTTTCACTCTATAAATGTTTGACTTAATGTCTATTATGAATCTTATAGATATGTAATGGTTGTTAACAATGTATATATATATATATATATATATATATATATATATATATATATTTATATATATTTATATATATATATATTACTTTACCTATGTTTATACTCATTATATATATGTGTACTGGGTGTATAGTGTCATAGGGAGTATGTGGATTGTTCTATGAGAGCTCACTATTTTGACAGTGTGTGTGTACAGTCATGGGGGTGTCTGACAGTAAGAAAGGGGTGTTTACATAGTATATTGGACTGATTTGAAAGTATGGACTGATATGAGTATATAGGGATTGTTTGTGTTAGTTGTGGACTGTATTAAGTCTATTTGTGGACTGTGGTTATTCACTGTGAAGGGGTCAGATTAGACTTGCAGTGCATTGATAGGAGAAGGGGAGGAGGCTGACTGGTTGTGGAAAATAGAACATCAACAGCAGCGGCCACAGATATGAGTATATCAGTTTACTACGGGAAAATACATCAGTCAACTGATATATGTATCAGATATTGATACATGTAGGGGTGATTAGTTAGAGGCGAGCAGTTGGTTTCAGTTAGCACTACTGATGCAAAAGGGGGGCTAGTACATAGTATGTGAAGATGTCAGTGCAGATGGAGGTCATGGAGTGGGATGCACTGCAAACTTGAGGACTCACCATACCTATGTTCAGATGTAGCATGGCTAATGTCGACCAATGTCTGGGAGTGTTAACATGTTAGTTTAAGTCTAGCAGTGTATCAGTAAGAAAAGGGGTTCAAATCCTAATATCTAAGTGTATCAGTAAAGTAAGTCAAGAGGGAGTCTCCAGGTTGCATGGGAGTTTAGTCTTCAGGAGTGTTCAGTGTTTAGCATAATGTTCAAGTGTGAGAAGTGTGTGTGGTTTAAGCATATGTTGACAATTATGATTATAAGGGCAGGTATCTAGAAGTAGGAGGGAGCTGATATGTATTATCTAAAGGTTATCCTATCGTGTATTATGCAGGTATTAGCGTGGTTATTGAGATATTAGAAATAGCTATATGTTCAGGAATAGTGTAGACCTCAAAATAATTGTGAGGTGAGTAAGTGAGGGGTATGGGTTAGTTTAAGATATCAAGGGGGGACACTAGGACTAGTGTTAAGGCAGGTAAGAGGAGTCAGGATACCAGGTATAAGTAGAGTTTGGAAAGAATATTAATATTAAGTATGTGATACTAATTGATTATCAGTTAGTATTTATATATTAGCTAGTATATGGTTAGAAGTCAGTTAATTAGTATTAGATAAGTATCACCTAGGAATCTAGACATTGACCTAGAGTACCTAATATAACTAGTATAAGTTAGTATTGACTAATATAGACCTATTGACCTAGTGAGGACTTAGTTGGCTAGGAATTGACCTAGAAATAGCCTAGAAGCATGCATTATACTCATTTATCCCTTATTACACCAAATTAACATGAAGTTTCCTATTTAGGAGTGTGTGACACCAGCTTGGGCATCGAGAGACACCCTTTTCTCAGGACCAGAGGCGAGTACATCTCTCTATTAGTTTCTATTTAATGATAGTGTATATATCACATATTCTAGAACTGTTTACTTGATTTTGACACAGTAGCTACACGGACTGGTACTATATGGATCATGTCAGGAGATGTTATCCCCTTACCATGTTCAGCAGGTACTCCTTCACATGTATTTCATCTTGTGTATCAGGTATTGATTATCGTGTACTTCGTGTTCATATACTGCTCGTTTTCGTAACGTGTCATGATTGGATCCATCAGTATTGGTTGGGGATGGGAGAGTAGGAGTTGGTTATGTGATCAAGCCCAAGTGTATTTGTGTACATGTCAATTAGATATCACACGTATAATTGAGTTACCATATTGTATTCGTGTTCAACCCAAACTGATCACATAATGAACTTGTACTCTATAGCACATTAGCCAGTTTATCAATTTTTATTACTTACAGTTATTCATATTGCTTGTTCTTTCATTCCAGTACTACACATATTTACTCTAATTTATTTCTATTTTATATTGCTAGTTATCTTGTATTCTTTCCTATTATTTGTTATATATGCTCTATTATGTATTTGGAACAGCATTCAGAGGGATGCACTTCGCTCCAATCCTGACTGGATATATTTTTCAGATGATTGGCTTGTGGATAAGTGTCCCACTTACTATGGGCCGCAGGATGGCATGCCATTAGAGGACATTCCCCTAGACCAGGAGGACTCAGTGCCAGTGACCGATGAGGCTTAGACTCATTGTTTAGACTTTGTATTTGACTTTTATTGAGACATTAGCATATATATTATTTTGGAGTTATTTTGTGCCTAGACTCCTATTGTGGACTTGCGGTTATTTTGTGTTTCCTATTTTATCTTTTCTATTCCATATTGTGCTTTATCTTTCCTAGATTGATATTGTGATTGAGTATGGATACCATTATCATGTCATTATATTTGTTCCTCTATTAGGAGTTGAGATAACATTGACAGGTATCTTATATATTGTGAGTTGTTAGTTAGTATTATGGACCTAGACAATGTTCTACGTCGTTCTTACAACGTAGGCTAGGCGTTGTTCACCACTCATGCCCTTATTTCGGGTGTGGGTCGTGACATATTTTTAGTGGTGGCCCATCAGGTCAAGAGTCACAATTAGAGCGATATCGTAGTAGTGCTCCCCTAGAGTAATGCTACGAGCCTGCTTTAGGATGAGAGTATACTCAAGCACAGTTAGGAACACTTCCAATTATTTACTTTTGTAATCCTTATCAATTCAAATACTTGCTTTACTTTAAATTAATCTGTCCTTCCTTGATGATATCGTATCTAACTCAACATTGATTCCTTGTTTTAATCTATTTTCAGGATGCCACCAAAGATGCGTTCCCAACGCTCAGGCACAGTATTAGCAAGGTCGGTCACTTCGTCGCCTTTGAGGGCAGCACCAGCAGACACTATTCCCGTAGCTTCAGTTCAGAGGTCCGCTTCACCGGTCCAGGTAGGCGTTTCTGCAGCATCTTTCGGGGGTGCTCCACCTCCGGTACAGAGGACAGTACCGTTAGTCTTAGAGGAGCTTCCACCTCTACCACTCACAGTTGATCAGACGCAGATGTTTGCACTCTTTCAGCAAATGATAGAGGCACAGCAGCGCCATTCAAAGGTTATGAGGCAAGGCATTGAGAATGCCTACCAGATTGCACTCGCCGCAGTCGAGAGAGTCGCCTTAGTCCAGCCACAGACGGCACCACCTCAGTTCACCACACAATAACCGAGGCCAGGGACTATCATAGACTTCAAGAGGATGGGGTCGAAGGACTTAAAGGCACCGAGGGGATTCTTTATGTTGATGATTGGATAAAAGACAATGAGAGAAACCTGCGGCTGGCACAGATTTCAGAGAGGTTGCAGGTAGAGGCCGCAAGAAGCATAATGTTTGATATCTAATTGACTTAGTTCAGGACGGACCCCAGGATCTCAGTGCCAAGACTTACTTGAAAAGCATTTAAGGAGCTCTTCAAGGAAAAGTTCTTTCCAGATGTGGCTCTGACATCTTTAGAGAGCCTATTTTAGTACATCGTTCAGGGATGCATGATGGTAGATGAGTATACGGCAGAGTTTTGTAGATTGGGTCGCTTTGTAGAGGTACAAAATCCCTGAGGGAAGGCCCAAAATTTAAGAAAGGGTCTAAACAGGGAGATTAAATTCTATATAGCGGCTCATCGCACCACTACATTTGAGGAGATCCTAAAATAAGCATAGCAGGCGGAGGATGATTTGGAACTTGGCTCTAAGAGGTAAAGAGAGATCCCTCAGGAGCTAGTGGTAGTGTGGGGCCAGCAAAGCGGCCTCACTTTCAACAGCATCAGCAGAGGCATTTCCAACAGCCGAGGCATCAGTTACCCATACCAGTTAGAGCGCCAGGACAGCAGGCACACCAGTTACAGAGGCCAGCACAACCGGCTTTTCCTTGCCCATTTTGTAAGAAGTCGGGACATGGATGGGATGCGTGCAGGATGAGATTGGGCCAGTGTTTGGTCTACAGATCTGGAGACCACCAGTTGAGGGCTTGTCCTAGATTTCTATCTCGTCCAGCTCAGGGCAAAACTCAGGCACAGAGAGCACCCAAAAGATCACAGCGGGACAGTAAAGTGGACCTCTGTTGCCGACTCACCAGTAGAGGTTCGCGCAGTACCAGCAGCATCAGGGAGGTCCTCAGTAGGGGCGAGCTTTCACCTTGACCGTTGAGGAGGAGGAACCAGTTGGTGATGTCATCTGAGGTTCAGTCTTACTTGATTCTTTTCTAGCTCATACTTTATTTGATTCTGGTGCTTCATATATCTTTGTTTCTGTATCTTTTGCTTTGAAGCATAATCTTGAGGTTGAACCATTAGCGATGACTTGCAAGATCACGACCGGGGGTGGCATTATCCTGGTCAGTAATGTCTGCAAGGATTATAGAGTAGTTTTAGGGGGGGGCAAGAGTTGAGCGTGTGTCTACTCGTAATGTCACTTTCGAGCTACGGTATAGTGCTCGGGATGGATTGGTTGAGTAAGCACCCTGCTAGTATCGATTGTCGTAGAGGCAGAGTTTTGTTTTACCCACCAGGAGAGCCAGAGTTTAAGTTCACCAAAGGTGCCGCAGAGCAGAGCGAGAGAGTCTTCTGTGGCGCAATAATGGAAGAACATGAGCTGCCACATCCTTTGATAGCAGAGTATATGGATGTCTTTCAGGAGGAGTTACCAGGGTTGCCACAAGACAGAGATGTGTAGTTCTTTATAGATTTAGTACCAGGCGTAGAGCCAATATTACAGCACATCTATAGGGTAAACAATAGTGAACTAGCGGAATTGAAGAAGTAGGAGGATAAGTTACAGGACAAAGGCTTCATCCGGTCCAGTTCATCACCGTAGGGTTCTCCGATATTATTTGTACCGAAGAAGGATAGGTCGGTACGTATGTGTATCGACTACAGGGCTCTTACTAACCTCATTATCAAAAATAAATATCCGTTGTCACGGATTGACAATTTGTTTAATCAGTTGAGCCGAGCGAAGGTATTCTCAAAGATAGACTTGAGGTCGGGGTATCACCAAGTGAAAGTGAAGAAGGAAGTCATTCCGAAGACAGCTTTCAGGACTCGATATGGGCAGCTTGATTTCTTAGTGATGTTGTTTGGGTTGACCAATGCTCTGGAGGTATTCATGAACCTGATGAATAAGGTATTTCATAAGTAATTTGATCAGTTTGTTGGGGTCTTCATTAATGATATATTGATATATTCGAAGACTTTGAAGGAGCTTGAGAAGCACCTGAGGATAGGTTTGGAGACCCTCAGGAAGGAGAAGTTGTATGGCAAGCTTTCGAAGTATGAGATCTTTCTTTATAAGATTGAATTCCTCGGGCATGCGATTACAGGAGACGGGATCTCAGTAGACCCGAAGAAGATTTTAGCAGTTGAGTCATGGTCTACCCCGAGTTCAGTAGTAGAGATCATGAGCTTTCTTGGATTATCAGGCTATTATCGGAGATTTGTTCAGAATTTCTCCAAGATTACAGAGCCGATGAGTAGGCTGACCAGGAAGGACATGGAGTTCGTCTGGACTGAGGAGTGTCAAGCAACTTTTGAGGAGTTGAAGAAGAGGTTGACTGCAACTCCAGTGTTGATATTGCCATCAGGGACAGGAGGATTTTCTATATATAGTGATGCTTTGGGTAAGGGTTAAAGCAGAACGGGAAGGTGATTGCTTATGCTTCCAGGCAATTACGCCCGCATGATAAAAATTACCCTACTCATGACTTGGAGTTGGCAACAGCCATCTTTGCTCTAAAGCTATGGAAATACTATTTGTACGGAGAGCGTGTAGAGATCTTTATGGACCATAAGAGCTTGAAGTATGTATTTACACAGAAAGAGATAAACATGAGGCAACGGCGATGGTTGGAGTTGATGAAGGAATTCAATATTTCTTTACAGTACCATCTAGGAAAGGCCAACATAGTCGCTGATGTCTTGAGAAGGTATCCAGTGGCTATGTACTTGACGCAGGACAAACTTTTATTGGCCGATCTTGATATCTTGGGTATTGAAGTGCAAGTTCCTGGAGTTGTGTAACCATCACTTTTTAAGATAGGGGTATTTAAGTTATTTTATATTATTATTATTGATATATTTTATTACATAATAAATTATGTGGTTGTATATATATATTGATATTTAATATAGATGATTGTGTATTAGCCCTTAGTTAGACTAGTTGCTAATGAACCCAACTAGACTTGAACCCATCTAGACTTGTCATGACCATTAGTGCACCAATTAGTTAGTCATGGTTGATTAAATTAATTAGAGAGAATGATTTATAATCCCTTGTAATTAAATTAGAACCCTCTTAGTTAAACCCTCAATTATTAAATATCTCTTCATGACAACATGTAGGGACATTTTGGACATTATACCTTAGCCAACCCTAACCCTAAGTGGCCGGCCCTATAAGGAGGGGGGAAGCCTCCATCTTCTTCATAATTTGTTCATGAAGAAACCCTAAGTTTAGTTCTTCCTTCAAGCATTCTTCCTCCACCAAATTCCTTCAAAATCAATCCCAATCCCTCTTATTTTTATCCCCATGGAGAGCTAGAAGCTTGAGAATTACAAGAGGCTAGAAGAAGAGGAGTATTGCTAGGAGTTGGAGTCCATTTCTCATCCTTGTGCTTATTGAAAGGAACCACATTGGGAATCCATCTTCTAATAGGTAAAACCTCATTTTCCTTGTCATTTTTATACTAAAATAGTCTAATAGACCTATAGAAACCCTTCCTTGGTTTAAGACTACCCATAGGAGGAAGAACTAGGTCCATAGGAGTCCTATGGAGGAAGTTACATTAAGTTTTGTTCCCATTTGGAGAAAAGTCCGAGGTGGCACACCAAGTGTTTGATAGAATGTCTAATGGGTCATTACTTTTTATTTTGTATTGTATTTGGTATATTGGGAGGTGTATGATATATTTTTAGGAGTGGTATCACATGGAATGAGTATTTGAGTGCATACCATGGGTATCTTAATCATGCACCCAATGTGTTTGACATAATTATTATTAGTGCATGTATTGAGTGCACCCAAGCATTTCTTGTGTTATAAATAAATATTAGAGTATGTGTATATTAGTATGGGTGATTAGCTATATTGGATTATGTGTGTTTCTTTGTGAGCTCATTGTGACAGTGTGTTATCACTATGTGTGTATAAGTATGGTGTGCATTGTGTTGTGCACAGTGTGCAGTATGAGTATGTGTGTTCCAGTGTGTATGTGTCTATTATATATAGTATTGTGTATATATATGCATATAGACATGAGTGATTGATGTTGTTGATATGTGTAGGGACTTGGACTTTGCTCGGGTTCCTGTGCAAGTGTGTAAGTGTCATTGGTGGTGAGTGTATTAGATATATGAGAGGTATTCAGTCCACGAAGGGCAGTTGGAGGTTGTAGGATTGCTGTGAAAAGATGCACAGCAAATGCCTGAATACTTGGCCCTTACAAAGTGTAACTACAAGATTCTAAACTGCAGTCCATAGTGTGTCAGTGAGCTAAGCTACTAAGAGCAGTGGTAGGCTCATGCACATTGTGCAAGGTTGTCACTAGGCAGTGCTTGCAGTATGCAGAAGGTTGGCTTACTGCAATCGAGCAGTGCTTTCATTACATATAGTGTGCAGTGCACTGGAGGGGGATTATGAGCTTGGGCAATCAGTTAGGGGGGAATTTACCCTTAGACCTGTACTCTGGTGCACATGGAGGATATGTTTGAGAGGTCTGTGGTGTATGTTGGGTATAGAGCATGTGTGGTTTGTTGGTTCTAGGTAAGGAAAGTGGATGATGTATTAGAGGTGCTGAAGAGAGCTGGGGTTCAGAGCTGCAAGGAGATGGGTAGTATCGGTGGCAAATTAAGGGTTTTGTGTTCAGACATGAACACAGCAAGGTGAGGGTATTCCTGAGATTCATTCATGCAAGGAATGGGGTAATAGTTGACTGATACTAAGTGGTATCAGTAGGACTTAAGCGTGTATAGATATTAATTAGTTAAGATGATAAGTGGTATGCTATGGGTATTATATGTTATAACAAATAGGTTATGATACATAACAGTGGATACACTGCTGTAAGCAGTGTATCAGTTCATTTAGCAGTGGTAGGGGTCGGGCAAGTGAAGGCTCAACTGTAGTCGGGTATGGAGTACTTGGGTGAATAGTTGAGTGCACACATGATACCTAGTACATCAGTACTGATTTGTGGGTTAGTGGGTTGTGGTATTGGGGCTAGAGCAAGCAACATCTTGTTGTGGCAATAAGCATAGGCTTGCATAAGCTAGCAAAAGCTGCCAAATAGCAGTAGTGGTAGCAGTAGGTTGGGGTATTGTCTTGGGGTATCAGTTAAGGTAAGATACATGTTAAGCTAAGTGTTAATGTTAGAAGTTAATACAGTTAAGTGGTTATAATCAAAAGCAAGGGGTAAGTTAGAGTATTACTATGGTATTGATGATAACCAAGGCCCAGTTATTAATTAGGTTGGTATCAGTTATGTTAGTATCCGTTATAAATTAGCTTCAGTATATAATATATTAGATGTTATTTATTAGTAAGTTAGATATATTATGTATATGATAAGCTAGAGGTTAGTTAGTGTCTATATTAGTTATGTGATAGTACTAGGTATTAGTTCTTCTTACTACCTTGAGATAATACCAAGGTATGAAAGTTGAGCCTTAGATTTGTGTATCGAGTATATTTGATACTTGAGATTGATAAGGGTAAGCTAGTGTAATTAACTAAGTTTTGAGTATATTGTATATTATACAATATGGTAATATATATATATATATATATAGAGATAAGATAGGTTATACGGATACCAAGGTATCCTAGTATCCTATACCTTAGAATTTAGTATTAGTTTACTAGTATTGACCTAGAAACATAGAGTTGACCTAGTTTTCACAAGAGTTGACCAATGTTGACTAGTTTGACTCCAAAAGTCAACATTTGACCTAGTTTGACCCCGTTTGACCCGAATGACCTAGTTGGCCTAGAAATCATAAATTTTATTTATTTTAACTTATTTCTCTTTTATTACACCTAATAACCTGTAAATTCATATATAGATATTTGTGACACCAGTTCGGACACCGTTCCACCTTATTTCTCAGGACCTCAGGCGTCTACACTCTCTATTAGTTTTCAGAAATTGATAGTGTATATATCGCATATTCTACATCTGTTTTACTTGATTTTAACACCATGATTACACGGGCTAGTATTACATGGATCGAGTCAGGAGATGTTATTTATTTGATGAGTGTATTGGATACTTCTTACACATGTACTTTATCGTGTGCTTCGTGTATTCCTGGTGCTCGTACATACCGTGTGCCTCGTGTGCTCATATTATATTCGTGCGCGTAACGTATTGTGATTTGATCCATGAATATTAGTCGGGACGAGGGAGTAGGAGTTGACTATGTGATCAAACCCTTAGTATATTCGTGTGCATGTCAATTATACCCTACACATATAATTAAGTTACCGTAGAATATTCGTGTGCAACCTAAATCGATCACATAATGAATTTGTACTCTAAGGCACTAGTTAGTATCACCAGTTCTTTTATTTACAGTTCTCTTATTGCAAGTTTATACCATATTGCTTGTATATACTCTTCCAGTTATATTTCTACTTCCTAGTTACATGTGCATATTGTATTCATTTCTATTATTATTATATATTTACTACCATGTATATGAAACTGCTTTCACAGTTTTGTGCTTTGCTCCTTTTCTGATTGGATATTTTTTCCAGACGACTGTTTAGAGGACAGGTGTCCTACCTACTATGGCCCGCAGGATGGAGAGGCAGCTGAGATAGATCCTTTAGTCTAGGATGATCTGATTCCAGCTGTCGAGGAGACTCACCTAGCTATAGCAGACCAGTAGCTAGTACCTTTTATTTGTACTGGATATGTTTTCAGCTTAGACCTTGGCATATTATTTATATTGAGACCCTTTGTGTTATTTGCTAAACTCTAGACTTGGATATTGTGATGACTTGTTATTTTTCTTCTTTTATGATATCGTACCATTATGTATCTCTAGTTTGTTTGATTGAGTATTAATTTTATATATATTCATCTTGTCCTCCTTTTGGAGTGAGTTACTATTGACAGGATGTAAATATATCATTGCGTGAGTTGTTAGATGGTATTGTGGACCTTTATAGCGTTCTTTCGCCGATGCTGCGGCATAAGCTAGACGTACCCACGACTCATGTCCAATTTTTGGGTATAGGTCATGACACATTTTTAGTGGTGGCCCATGCCGGTCTAGTCGCAACTAGTGTGCTAATATAGTGGTACTCGGACTTAGAGTACTATTGCGAGCTTATAATAAAATATATGATATAGGACACTAGGATGAGATAGAATACTCAATCATAACTATGAAATAATTTTACCTATTTATCTTTGCCATCTTTATCATTCGGAATATTGCTTTCTGTTGAAATATTATTGTCCTTCCTTGATGATATCGTATATTGTGCCTTACTAATATCTTTTGTTTCGAATTGTCTTCAGGATGCTATCGGAGACCCGTTCACAGCATGCTGGAGCAGTTTCTGAGAGGTCGACGACTTCTTCACCCCATGTTCGAGCAGTTACAGCAGCTGAAACCATTCCACCTCATTCGGTTCAGAGGGCTTCCTCTTTGGTTCAAGTGGAAGCTTCCGCTACTTTTGGAGTTCTTCCTCCTCGCCTGTCCATAGAGTTGATCTAATTTTGGCTTCTTCTGAGGGACTTCCACCACCACCACCTATGCCAGAGGATACGACACAGATATTCATCATATTCTGGGAGATGATGGCAGCACAGCAAAGGCAGGCGGATGTATTACACCAAGATATTGAGAATGCCCACCAGGTGGCTATCGCAGCAATAGAGGATGGCACCACCACAGCCACAGAAGGCCCAGTCCAAGCAGGACAATATACAAGACTTTAAGAAGTTGGATCCCCATATTTTCAAGGGGATGGAGGGCATTATATATGTCGATGACTGGTTGGAGAACATGGAGCGCATCATGTGTTTATCCCGCCTAGCAGAGGATCTGAAGGTAGAGGCGGTCGGGTTGCAGATGTTAGACATTGCCAGTACTTAGTTCTAGAATGATCCATAGATTGCTACCCCAGGATTGACGTAGGACAGCTTCAAGAACTTGTTTAAGAATAACCTTTTCCCGCCTACCGAGAGACATTATCTGGGGCGACAGTTCGAGAAACTTCAACAGGGGAACCAATATATTGAGGAGTATACCGTGGAGTTTGACAGGTTGATTCGGTATGCATCTAACGTGGTATGAGATCCGGAGGACAGGGCGAGCCGGTTCAAGGAGGGCCTGAACTAGGACATAAAGGCCCTTATTTCTTTGAGTCATAACACCTACGAGCTAATACTTAAGGGGGCCCGTAAGGTCGAGAGGGACTTGAGTTTGAGGCCCAAGAGGGACCAAAAGATATTCAATGGCAGCAACAGTGCTGGTCCAGCCAAGCGGCCCCAGTTCCAGTAGTGGCGGACGTTTCAGCCTCAACGTCAGCTGTTCTAGCAGGCGCATCAATAGCCTCAGAGGTATCAACATCAGACTCTTATTTGTGCCTTCTGCAAGAAGCTAGGACACGGATAGGACGTCTACAGGGAGGGATTGGGAGTGTGTTTGTTCTTTGGAGCAGCAGGGCACCAGCTGAGAGACTGTCATTTGGCACCAGCTCGTCCAGGTCAGGGTGGAGATCCTGCTCAGAGAGCACCAGTTAGAGCAACAGCAGCACCTGCAGAACAACAGATGGAACCTCCACTCCTAACCCAACAGTAGCATTTTACATAGCATCAGCAATAGAGGGGAGCATCACAGGGGTAAGCTTTCGCTATGACGATCATGGAGACGGAGCCAGTTGGAGACTTTATCGCAGGCTCAGTTCTTTTAGATTCTATTCCAGCATTAGCTTTATTTGATTTCGTTGCTTCCCGTAGCTTTGTATCAATTTCTTTTTCTCTTAAGCATCATTTAGATCCTAAACCTTTGAGTAGGACTTACAAGATCACGACTGGGGGTGGCATCATCCTGGTTAGTAATATTTGTAAGGATCGGAGAGTTACCTTGGGAGGCAGGAAATTGAGTATGTGCTTACATGTAATACCACTTTCGAGTTACGATATTATACTCGAGATGGATTGGTTGAGTATACACCATGTTAGTATAGATTATCGTGGAGGCAGAGTTTTGTTTCGGCCGTCGGTAGAGCCAGAGTTTGAGATTGCCAGAGGAGCAGTTGAGCAGAGCGAGGAAGTCATCTGTGGAGCCCTAGTGGAAAAGGAAGAGTTGCCACATCCTTTGATTATAGAGTTCCTGGATGTCTTTCCAGAGGAGTTGTCGGGCTTGCCGCCAGACAGAGACGTTGAGTTCTCTATAGAATTAGTACCAGGCGCGGAGCCGATATCACAGCATGTCTATAGAGATAACAATAACGAGATGGCATAGTTGAAGAAGCAGGTGGATGAGTTGCAGGATAAGGGCTTCATCAACTCCAGTTCTTCATCATGGGGTGCTCTAGTATTATTTGTACTGAAGAATATGGGTCGGTGCACATGTGTATCGACTACAGGGCTCTGAACAACCTAACTATCAAGAATAGATACCCGCTGTCGAGGATAGATGATCTCTTCTATCAGTTGAGCGGAGCAAAGGTATTTTCGGGGATAGACTTGAGGTCAGGGTACCACCAGGTGAAGATAAAGAGGGAAGATATTCTGAAGATAGCTTTTTGGACTCAGTATGGTCAGTTCGAGTTTATGGTGATGCCGTTTAGGTTGACCAATGCTCCAGCGGTGCTCATAAACCTGATGAATAAGCTGTTCCACCAGTACCTTAATAAGTTTGTGGTGGTATTCATCGATGATATCCTTGTGTATTCGAAGATGCCAGAGGAGCACGAGGAGCACTTGAGGATAGTTCTGCAGACTCTCATGAAGGAGAAGCTTTATAGAAAGCTTTCAAAGTGTGAGTTCTTCCTTGACAAGGTCGAATTCCTTGGTCATGTGGTGACAGGAGATGGAATCTCAATTAACCTGAGGAAGATCGCGGTAGTAGAGTCATGGGATACTCTAAGTTCGATGGCAGAGATCAAGAGCTTTCTGGGACTGGCGGGGTACTATAAAAGGTTTGTATAATACTTCTCCAGAATTGCATAGCCGATGACTAGGCTAACCAAGAAGGACGTAGAGTTTGTGTGGTCAGAAGAGTGTCATGATGCTTTTGATGAGCTAAAGAAGAGATTGACGACAGCTCTTGTATTGACGTTGCCATCGAGGACAGGTGGATTCACTCTTTATAGTGATACTTCGGAAAAGGGTTTGGTTACGTTCTGTAGAAAAATGGGAAAGTGATTGCCTATGCATCCTGAAAGTTACATCCTCATGAGAAGAACTACCCGACCGATGATTTGGAATTGGTAGTGGTTATTTTTGCGCTAAAGCTGTGGAAACACTATTTGTACGGATAGCGGGTGAAGATCTTCATAAGCCACAAAAGCTTGAAGTACGTGTTCACACAAAAAGAGCTGAACATGAGATAGCGGTGGTGGTTGGAGTTGATGAAGTACTTCGATATATCACTACAGTATCACCCAGGGAAGACCAACGTTGTCGTCGATGCCTTGAGCAGGTATCTGGTGGCTATGTACTTGACTTCAGACAGACACTTGTTGGCTGGTTTTTAGAGCCTGGGTATTGAGGTAGTAGTTCCTAGTATCGAGATACAAAAGTGGGGATTACAGATACAGTTAGAGCTGATCGACAGGATCAAGACCACATAGTATGATGACGTAACACTGAGGAGTATCAGAGCACAAGTTCGGGCCGGGTTATTAGATGACATCAATATTACTTAGGATGGTTCCTTGCGACATGGTACGAGGTTGTGTGTACCGAGTTGAGAGTTGCACGAGAAGGTTCTGCATGAGGTACATCGCTCCCAGTACTCTATGCATCCAGGTGGCAACAAGATTTATAGGGATATGAGGGAACATGTATAGTGGTATGGCATGAAGCAGAGGTAGCACACTTCATATCCAGATGCTTAGTATGCCAGCAGGTAAAAGCAGAGAGGTAGAGGCCAGGCGGTTAACTTTAGTCCTTAACCATTCCTGAGTGAAAGTGGGATCATGTTACCATGGATTTTGTTTCAGGGCTTCCGCGATCTCCAGGAGGGAAAGACGCAATTTAGGTCATCGTAGACAGGTTAACCAAATTGGCCCACTTCTTACCATTTAAAGTGAGTACGTCTACGGAGAAGCTCGCGAAGATGTATGTGCGACAAATTATCAGATTGTACGGGGTTCCTGTGTGAGTAGTCTCGGTTCGGGATAGTTGCTTCACATCCCACTTTTGGAGGAGTTTATTGGCTAGCTTGGGAACCCAGCTCAAGTTCAGTATCGCGTATCACCCCAGACAGACGGACAGTAGTAGAGGACTATTCAGACTCTCGAGGATATGTTATGCACCTGTGTTCTGGACTTTAGAGGTTCATGGGAGGATCATCTCCATCTGGTAGAATTTTCTAACAATAACAGTTACCAGACCAGTATTGAGATATCACTATTTGAGACGTTGTATGGAATGAGATGTCGCACTCCTTTATCTTGGGATAATATTGGAGAGAGAGCCTGGTTGGGAGCGGAGATGGTTGTGGATGCAGCCGAGAAGGTGAAGCTTATCAGAGACAGACTCCGGGTATCGCAGGATAGACAATGGCATTGGGCTGATAGCCACCGGAGACCTTTAGAGTTTGAAGTAGATTTTATTTTATATTTTTTATGATTCTATATTATAGAGAACTTTGCGAAGATCGCAGAATCGATGACCCGCTTAACCCGTAAGGAGCAGGAGCTCACTTGGACAGAGGAGTGTCAGACAGCATTCGATGAGCTGAAGAAGCGTCTAACTACAGCACCTATCTTGACCATACCTTCTGGACCTAGAGGATTCGTGATCTATAGCGATGCATTCGGGAAAGGATTATGATGTGTCTTGATGCAGCATAGAAAGGTTGTGGCCTATGCCTCTAGACAGTTGAGGACCCATGAGAAGAACTATCACACTCATGACTTGGAGCTTGCCGTAGTGATCTTTATTTTGAAGCTTTGGAGACACTACCTATATAGAGAAAGAGTGGAGATATTCACTGATCACAAAAGCCTAAAGTACGTCTACACTCAGAAGGACCTGAACCAGAGACAGAGACGTTTGCTCAAGGTAATGACAGACTTTGAGATTGAGCTGCAATACCATCCGAGAAAGGCCAACGTAGTAGCTGACGCGTTGAACAGAAGACCTATGGCATTCTTCTTGACTATCCAGCAACATCTGTTGAGAGATCTAGAGAAAATGGGTATAGAGGTTGTTATGCCCGGAGTAGACGGACAGTTGTCGAGTTTTCAGTTACAATCAAAATTAGTGGAGAGGATCAAGGTTGTTTTGTCGACAGACGCCAGATTCCAGAGGCTTCGACAGAGGACAGAGGCCAAAATACAGACAGGACTGCGTTTACATGAAGACGGGACTTTGAGATGTGGAGATCGTCTCTACGTTCCAAATGGAGAACTTTGCCAGGAGTTGATGTCAAAGACACACAGTTCAACCTACTCCTTCATCCAGGAGACATGAAGATGTACAGAGACTTAAGACAGTACCACTGGTGGCATGGAATAAAGAGAGAGATAGGTCGCTTTGTGGCGAAGTGCCTGGTGTGTCAGCAAGTCAAGGCTGAGCATCAGAGATCTGCAGGATTACTTCAACCTCTCCCGATACCGGAGTGAAAATGGGAGCATATCACTTTAGACTTTGTTACGGGCTTTCCGAGGAGTCCTAGTGGTCACAACGCAGTATGGGTAATCGTAGATACACTCACCAAGTCCGCTCACTTTTTACCCTTCAGAGTCCGGCAATCTACAGAGGTCTTAGCAGATATGTATATGAGGGAGATTGTGTGACTGCATGGGGTGCCAGTTAGTATAGTGTCTGACAGGGATATGAGATTTACATCTTACTTTTGGCGGAGTATGCAAGAGAGTCTCGGTACCTGCCTAAAGTTTAGCACATCGTATCACCCATAAACAGATGGCTAGTCCGAGCGCACCATTCAGACGTTGGAGGACATGTTAAGAACATGCATGCTTGATTTCGGAGGATCATGAAAGGACCATTTGTATTTGGTCGAGTTTTCCTACAACAACAGCTATCAGGCGAGCATCCAGATGGATCCCTATGAAGCGTTATATGGAAGGAAGTATCGTTCCCCAGTGTATTGGAGCGATATAGGCGAGAGACAGATTCTTAGGCCAGAGTTGGTTATTCGTATAGTAGAGAAGGTGAAGAAGATCTAAGGGCACCTGCGAGCAGCACAGGACAGACAGAAGTAGTGGACAAATGCGCATCGACGACCCTTAGAGTTCTAGGTTGGAGATCACGTATTTCTAAAGATCTCACCTACTCGAGGGACTATCAGATTTGGAGGCAGAGAAAAGCTGAGTCAGAGGTACATCGAACCATTCGATGTGCTAGAACACATCGGAGAGGTTGCTTATAGATTAGTCTTGCCACAGACCTTGGAGGGAGTATATGACGTCTTCCATATATCTCAGCTAAGGAGGTACATGCCAGATCTGAGTCATGTGCTTGATCATTCAAAAATCACAGTCGGCCCGAGCTTATCATACCAAGAGGAGCCTGTTGAGATTCTGGACAGAAGTAAGAAGGTATTGCGAGGTCAGACTATCCCCCTAGTTCGTATCGCATAGAGGCATCATGCACCAGGCGAGTCGACCTGGGAACGTGAGGAGGATATTCGACAGCGTTACCCCAATCTCTTCGAAGGCATAGGTATGTAGTGGTTTATTTTTATTTCAATCAGTTCTTTCCATACGTATATTTTAATTTTGATGAAGAAATGCTCTAAAGAGGGTTGATTGTAAACTCCCTTGACCAATTTAGGATTTATTTAATTTAAATTAAGAGACTAGGATTAATTTTGATACAATTAGACTTAATGTGCAACAATTATGTGACTTATTACATCTCATCGTTGCTTCGATGTTTGAAGCGCTATACTAGCAGTTACCTTCCAACCAAGTTCATACATATTTCCTAGACATGCCAGACTACCCATCTGACCCTTGTGTAACTTTTAAATACTCAATATTGTGCTTTATTTTAGCTACGCAATATTCGTTACAAACGTCCATAAATAATTTCAAAAAACCCAATTTCTCATAATTGGCCATTCCTATTTGAATTCGGGGCACAAACATAACCCAATTCCATATAACCCAAATTAGGGTATTAATCTATTCTGAGCCTGCTACGCCCATGACTCTCGTATTCTACCCAATTTTAATTCCATGTGTTCTCAAATGACAAAAGAACGCCAGGTGCATTTGTTTGTAATTTAATTAATTGGAGGCCAAGTTCACCCAAAGCAAGACCTAACCAAGCCCATGTACACCTTTTATGTGGACCAGCCCCCACCCCGAGGAGCCAGACCGGCCCAAATCCTGAGGTCAGCCTTTGTCCCTCTCCCTCATATAAATACATACATCTCTATTGAAACCCTAGAATTATATCACCAACCATCTCAACCCTAGTCGAATCCCCTTCCAAAACCCGAGTACCCACTCTCCCTTCCCCCGACTTCACAAACATCACCACCACTTCAGGCCACCACCACCGCAGCCAAGACCGCCGCATGCACCCCTAGTCACCGGACCCCTCCCCTCAGGCCGCCTGCACAGGCTGCACCACCGCTATCAACCATCCCCTTCACCATCATCAACAACCACCCCAACCCGATCTACCCGACCCCCTCAACACCACCACCACCTCAGGCCGCCACCCACACGAGCCTTTTTTGTCGTCTACCCCCACCTGACCACCGTCTCCACCACCCAATATCATCCCCAGCCCGCTGCTGCCATTGCTGCAACTACTGTAGTTACTATCGCGGCCGTTGCTGCCTTGCTTGCCGCCGTCGACCGGAGCTCTACCCCACGCCGGAGGATGACCAGTCAACGAGCAGACCCTCGTCCAGCCAACTAGGTACTCGCCCTCTAGTTCCCTTCTCTCCTTGTATCGTTGTTTATATATAGTCATCGTGTCGTCGTGTCGAGTGTCGTAGCCTTGGACACAATTCTAATTAACGTTAAACTATATATATAAATGTATGATGTTAACAAGATTTAACATTTATTTAATAACTAGCATTTACCTTAATGATAGAACTCGATTATAAAGACTTGTATTTTACCTAAAAAACTGGACCTCGACATATAGGCTTAAACATGGGAAATAAGGACATATAATTGTACTAAACGTAAATAGTTTCGTGACCCATAACTTCGTATTTATTATCGCGAGAGACACGGTAACTGAGGACAGGACACGTGTGCACCTTAGCTACGTGCACACGTGACTCTGTAGTCGACCAACCGTTATCTTGCATCAGTACCTAAGAGCAGCATCGTAAGTTGTGTGTATGTATTGCTTAGTGCCTGATGACAGTATTTGCTATATTATATTGTGTTTAGGCTCATTGGACTAGCCAGAAGACACTACAGGAACAGGCTTTTGGCATTCACAGCTTGAGGACCCAGGCAAGATACCTTGCCATATTTACTATTTAAATTAAATGATGCATATATTGTATGATATCTTATTGCTTTATTTCATATGACTGTGCGCGTCCGAGATTGACTCGGGTGCAGTCGACGGATGCGTCGATCAGTAGTGTACTTGACCTAGTTGCTAGCAGACTCACCCCCTTGGGAGGATACTCTGGTATTTTTTGAGACCTGATACTCTTACACGTATCACTGTGACAAATTTATATTGGGATACGGGTTCGTGTACTCGACTAGCTATCGGTGCGTGTGACATGCATCACGGTTAGTACGTAACTCAGGATTATTTTATTTGTAGAGACTTGGCATATAGATACGTGGTATACACGTTGAGTATTCCACTTGTGTATCTACAATGGGCGGGGAGGACAACTAGTATGCGTATGGGATACACACATTAGAATCCGTAGTATCCAGAGGAGCCACGGATCTAATGACTTCCACTATTCAGATGCCACGTTCTTCGGAGCAATAAGGATGTTATATTATGCTAATGCCACTCTCTTTGGAGTGCGGACATTATATGCCTATGCCTATCCATACGTACCAATGTTGTCCTCACAGCGCATTTACTTAGATGGTTAGCACACCCTTTATTTTATTTTATTCAGTATTTATATATGGCATACTTCTATGTATCTTGTTACGTCCCTCTGAGGACCTGGTACCTTTCCAGATTTGGACGAGGCATATTATCCCACAGTATATGGGCCAGGACAAGAGACTAGGTACGCTACCGCGGAGGAGCTAGAGGTGCTACCGTCAGAGTTTCTGTGATCAGTTGGTAGGCCTTCTGCCTAGGATTGGGAGCATCCTTATCTAGTCAGCCGATGCCCTAGTCATTACTCTTTTTATCTGTCATTCAGTACTTTTATTTCGTCATAGTAGTGGGTTTGTTCCCACCGGACATTCTTGGTTGTACTATGATATTTTGAGACTAGCGTTTATCTTCCAGCATTTATTTTAGTACTTCTTACTGATTATTTTATGGATGAGATTAGATTATCTGTTGTTGATTGATATTGGACATGTTAGTATTCTAGGACAGCGTAGCACTCTTCGTTAGGATCCATTAAATTGGGATATCCTCGGAGACGTGACAGCTGACTATTGCCACGTGGCCTTGTCCCGTGTATTTTGGGACTGGGGCGTGATATGGTTTTAGTGGTGGCCCATGCAGGTCGACTTATTCGCTTGTGGTATGGTAACGTGCCCAGCGAGCATACAATAGGATATAAATTACTAGGTCTCATCCACCTTGATTACGTCTTTGAACGTTCCTTCATGTTACTTCTAAATATCTGCATCCTGTTTGCTTGATTCCGTACTCTTTTTAATGAGGTCCTATCTCTTGCAGCAAGATAAACTTGGACAGTGGATGAGGGGCACCCAGTGCGTGGTGCCAACCGACACCACCCAAAGAGAGGAGGTACCCCAGGGACTACCTGGAGGGCAACCACCGCTACAGGTCACGCTGATACGTTGGCATGAGACTTCTCAGGGCGATCCTACACAACATCACGAGGGACAGACTTCCCAGACAATTTCCACACAGCATTTTGAGGGCCAGACTTTGGGAGCTACACCGATGCTGCAAACCGAGAGGCCGACATCTGAGAAGACATATATAATTATAGTATATACATATGTGGTTGTTGTGTGTATATATGTATGGTGGTGGATATATATATAATTATGTTTCTTATGTCTTAGATCTATGTATCTATTTATATATATTGCATGTAGCTATTATTCTATATATGTAGGAGCTCTTTAATAGTGTAGTGCATGTGTATATATATTATAGTATATATATGTTGTAGTTATGAATTATGTATTAGTATATATATAAGTTGTTATATTATATGTATATACATATATAATGCATGTATGCATATTATCCTATGATTATATATACATATGCATGTATGTGTAATTATATATAAATATTTGTATATATGTATGGGTGTATGTAATGTTCATATGTAATACTTACATATATTAGTAATTATAGATGTAAGTATAATTATATAGTTGCATATATATATATATATATATGTGTGTGTGTGTTTTAGCGAAAGCAGCAAAGGCGACAGCAGCAGCGTCGTAAAAGCACAGCAGCAGCAACTGTAGCAAGCAGCAGCAGCAATGGCGACAGCAGCAGCATTGCAGTAGAATAGCACAGCAGCAGTAGCATTCAACAGCAGCAGCGATAGCAGTTTGGCGACAGCAGCAGAACCGTCGCTAAAACAGCAGAGTATCAGAGTATCGGAGATTTCAGCGACGGTCAACAGCAGTTATTAGTGACAGTTTGGCAGTTTTTTTGAATATTATATATATATATATATATATATATATATATATTTATATATATATATATATATATATGGTATTTAATATATATACGTAAATATATTCCTAAATTGCTAATTGCATTATAGTATATGTATAATATTTAGTGTAGTATATATATTTTTACTGGTAGTTAGTATAATAAGTATTTGGTTATTACCTTTAGATACCAAGGTAAGTACCAAGGTATTGGAGACACCCAAGGTATTGGGTTTGGGGTATCAAGATTATGGGTTTATGTTGTGATACCAAGTTGGTTCAAAACAAAGGTACCTATTTAATGTTTGTCATTAAGATTTTACTTAATAATATTGTTTTGGCATTTGTATATGATATTTTACCTATGGATTTACGTATCCGGAGATACGGTATCCTAGTATTTTAATATATGGGTTTTATGACCTAGACTTTAGTATTTGAACCCAATATTATTGAGTTAGACTTATGCAACCTAGAAATAGGTAGTTGACCATAGTTTGACTATAGTTGACCATAGTTGACCATAGTTTGACTATAGTTGACCATAGTTGACCATAGTTTGACTAAAGTTGACCATAGTTGACTTAGAGTTGGCCGATTTTGACTTAGAGTTGACTTGTTGACCTAGAAATACGAGAGCGTTATCCATATTTGTTTGTGCCTTGAGGTATGTTCTTTCCTTATTTTGTTATGTTCTTTCATAGTTAGTTATGTTCTTTAGTTCTGTTCTTTTGCTATGTTCTGTGTTAGGTTTTGTCTTTGAATTTCGAGGACGAAATTATTTTTAAGAAGGGTAGACTTGTCACTACCACATTTCTAGAAAAGGGTATTTTAGTAATTTTATAATTAATTAAAAATTGTGCATGATAAATAATTATTTATTGTATTATTTATTTATTGTTAGATGTTAGTTAATTATTTATTTTGGACTTGTGTTAGTGGACCTAACTAGTTTAGTTTAGACTCATGGACCAACATGTATTAATTGTTAGATTTGAGCCCAATTAGAAAGCCCATTGATTAGAAGATGGATTAAAATTAATTAAACCATTAGACTAGAAGCTTCCCTCCTTAATTATTTCTTCATGAGAAGCCCCAAGGGTTATATTGGATTATTCAGAGTAGCTTGAGGAAGGGGAAAGGGAGGCCGGCCTATATCGGGAGGGGGAAATTATTCTCTCTCCTCTTTTTATTTCAAAACTAGATCTAGAATTTTTCTCAACCAAATTTTTTCATTCCCACTTTATTTTCCTACCAAATTTTATCCCCAATTGCTTCCCAAATTACCATTGGAGGCTAGTGGAGCAAGGATCTAGAAGGGGGAAGTAAGGATCTACAAAGATGAGCAATGATCTACAAGTTGGAGGCCAATTTTATCATATTTGGAGGTTTTATTGGGAATCTATCTTCCAATAGGTACAATTTAGTTTTTCCCCTTAATTTAGGATTTAAATCTGAGATTTAACCATGAGAAATTAACCCATGTGCATAGGTTACCAATAGGATTTAGTTTTGTGTTCATAGGAGGTCTATTGTGAAAGTTATGGTACTTTTTATGTCAATTTTGGGGGAATTTCGAGATTGACATTTGTTGTGTGTGTCAATTGGTCCTATAGATCAATTTGGCATGTTCTTGTGTATTTGGGACTAGTTTCATGTCCACAATTGGGTACGTATAGGTCGTATCCCAACAATTTGGTAATACGTGTTGATTTGGGGGATTTTCCTCCGACACGGGACTTTGAGCATGTCACATTTTGACACGGATACGTAGATTTATTTTTGACTCTTCGTATTTTTCATAAATATAATATATGACTTGTTCGTGTCCTTCGGGGTACGTTTGGATGTGTGGTGGACTCGTTTCGCAAGCGTATCCTAGATCTAGTGGAATACGGAGTGAGACGTTCCAGGTGTTTGTGCAATTTATAGATAGATCTATTTTCTTATGTTCTTATTCTTGGTATTGTGTAATTATATATATATATATATATATATATATATATTGTTATATATATTGTTTTTACATATATTTATGTGTTAGATCTATATATCTATTATATATATATATATATATATATATATATATATATATATATATATATATTTGTGTGTGTGTTATATATTTATGTAGTCATTATTTTACATATATAAGATCTACTAGTTATAGTATATACATATGTGGTTGTTGTGTGTATATGTGTATGGTAGTGGATATATATATATAATTATGTTTCTTGTGTCTTAGATCTATGTATCTATTTATGTATATTGCATGTAGCTATTATTCTACATATGTAGGAGCTCTTTATTAGTGTAGTGCATGTGTATATATATTATAGTATATATATGTTATAGTTATGAATTATGTATATGTATATATATATAAGTTGTTATATTATACGTATATACTTTTATAATACATGTATGCATATTATCGTATGATGTGTAATTATATATAAATATTAGTATATATGTATGGGTGTATGTAATGTTCATATGTAGTAATTACATATATTAGTAATTATAGATGTAAGTATAATTATATAGTTGCCTATATATATATAAGTGTTTTAGCGACAGCAGCAAAGGCGACAACAACAGCGTCGTAACAACACAGCAGCAGAAGCTGTAGCAAGCAGCAGCAGCAAAGGCAACAGCAGCAGCCGCGTCTCAACAGAACAGCACAGTAGCAGTAGCATTCAACAGCAACAGCGACCGAAGTTTAGCGACAGCAGCAAAACCGTCGCTAAAACAACAGAGTATCGAAGATTTCAGCGATGTTCAGCAGCAGTTATTAGTGACAATTTGGCAGTTTTCTTGAATATTATATATTTATATATATATATATATGGTATTTAATATATATACGTAAATATATTCCTAATTTGCTAATTGTATTATAGTATATGTATAATAAATAGTGTAGCATATATATATTTATGGGTAGTTAGTATAACAAGTATTTAGGTATTACCTTGAGATACCAAGGTAAGTACCAAGGTATTGGAGATACCCAAGGTATTGGGTTTGGGGTATCAAGATTATGGGTTTATGTGCCAAGTTGGTTCAAAACCAAGGTACCTATTTAATGTTTGTCATTAAGATTTTATTTAATAATATTGTTTTGGTATTTATATGTTATATTTTAGCTATGCATTTACGTATCCGGAGATACGGTATCCTAGTATTTTAAGATATAGGTTTTATGACTTAAACTTTAGTATTTGAACCCAATATCATTGAGTTAGACTTATGCAACCTAGAAATAGGTAGTTGACCATAGTTTCACTATAGTTGACCATAGTTGACTTAGAGTTGACCGATTTTGACTTTTGACTTAGAGTTGACTTGTTGACCTAGAAGTTGACTAGTTTAACTTATTTTTATTTTGAAACCTTGTATTGATGTTATATTCCATATCTAGGTCTTCGAGGCACCGTATCAGACATCTGTGAGACTATTCATTAGACTTCAGGCGAGTACATTCTCTGATTGTTACTCGTTTATGATATCTTCTATGTTTATTGTATCTAGTATAGATATCCATGTTTCTTGACACGATGGTTACACGGATTGGTATATCCGAATCTCGTCATGAGATGTTATTCCTTTTATATGGTGTATCTTGTGTAAGTCTTATTTCATTGATTATCTTGTGCATGTACAGACACTGATTCTAGAGGAGATTTGCTACCTTCCTAGAGAATCCCGTGCCATAGCATACCATGGTTAGATCTATTATACCAGTCGGGGGTGGGGAGTATTTTAGTGTAGATATGTGATCATACCCTCCTTGTGCATATCTTATTCCTTGTGAGTGCTGATCATACACCGCACGTATGATCAGCCCGGCCATTACACTCTTGTGCAACTTCTCAAGCTGATCACATGTTAAGCTAGTACTCACACACTTAGACATTAGTATTCTTGTTGATTGACATATTGTTCACTATTGTATTTATTCTAGTATTTTGTTATTGTGTATCTCTTGTATCTATTGTGCATCTTGTATATTCACATCTATTTACTACTACATAGTTTTTATCATTGATTAGAACTGCTGTTAGAGATATACTCTGCTCCTTTCCTGACTGGATATATTTTTCCCAGATGACACTGAGGACTGGTACCCTACACATTATGGACCTCAGGATGTTGTGGGTTTAGAGTCAGAGACCCTGGCTCAGGAGGGACTTATCCCAAGTGAGACAGATGACCCGGGATTAGTAGCTTCTTAGTATTCTTGTATTGGATTTGTCTCCAACTTACTTTATTAGTAGTTATTTCAGACTCATTGATGTATTATTTTTGACTCATGAGTTGTATGTAACTATTCTATTCTTTATTATATTTGTGCTTGTTCCATCTTAGATCTGTGATTGAGTATATTATTATTGTTGGTGGTTCATTATATTGCTAGATAGATTACCCAGACAGCGTTTACCCTCGATTCTGCGACGAAGGCTGGGCGTTGTTCCCGACTTGTACCCTTACACTGGGTGCGGGTTGTGACACCTATAGCAAATGACAATCAAGCATATATATCATAATCTCTTAGCACAAGATACATAATGTATATAACTATGCAAATAACTAGGAATGTATATAAATATCATCAAGTAATTATATATGAGTTTAATCCAAATATCTATATAACCTACTAACACTTAGAGTACAATGGGATACAAGGCATTAAATCAAAAACAATGAGTGCATCACACCAGTATCATACTCATTTTGTGATATGCTTGCGATACGGCCTCAACACCATACCAAATGCATCCTGAAGGACACGGGCAAGTCCAAAATCATAATTAAGAGTAATATAAAGTTCTAGCTATACCACTACGTATCCGTGTCAAAATATGACATGCTTAAACCCCTGTATCAAAGAAAAAAAACCCCAAATCAACCCGTACACCAAATTGTCATAATATGGCCCATACTTATCCATTTGTGGATACGGCACTAGTCTCATACAATCAAACATACGTCAATTTGGTTTAGTTGACCTTTTGACAAACACATGATTTCCAATCTCGAAATTCTCCCAAAATTGGCACAAAATACACTATAACTTCCTCCATATGCCTCCTATGAACATAATTCTACTTCCTATGGGTAGCCTTAGTACATGGGAGAGTTCCTAATGATTAAAATATAGATTTAGAGTCTAATTAGAGAGGGAAAACTGAATTATACCTATTGAAAAATGGATTCCCAATACAAGTCTCCAAAAGAGTGTCAAGAGCCTTCTACTTTTGCTCCTTCCTCCTCCTTGTAGACCCTTGCCTCCTTCTTATTCCAATAGCCTCCAATGGTGAGTAGAGAAGAAATTAGAAGAGAATTTGGGTAAGAATTTGTGTTGGGAATGAAGAAATTTGAAAAGAAAAATTCTAGATCTAGAATTGAAATGGAATGAATGAAGAGAGAGAGGCTCTCCCCTCATCTTATGGCCGGTCCCTTGCTTTCCCCTCAAGTAAGTGGGAAAAGTCTAAAACACCTATATGTGTTTCTCATAAAAGAATTAATTAAGGAAGGAAGGTTCTTCTCCTATTGGTTTGACTAATTATATATCCACTTAATGAATTGGGCTTGTTTGTTGGGCTCAAATCTAACTAGAATTAATGTTCATCCATGAGTCCAATATAAACTGGTTAGGTCCACTAACACAAGTCCAAATAAAATGTAGCATCTAACAATAAATAATTAACACAATAAATAAATATACCACAAGTACATTAATTAATTATTAAATATGAAATGACCAAAATACCCTTAGTCAAAATTCAAAAACGAAACTACCCCCCAAAAAAAATAGAATCAAGAAAGAACATACCTCAAGGTACAAATATATACGGGTAATGCTCTCGCATTTCAACCTTCCTCTCCTAGGTAGACTCACCCAGAGACTGATGCCTCAATGCGATGTGTACCAAGGAAATGGTCTAGTTTCTTAGCACCTTCTCTCTCCGTTCCAAAATCTCAACTGGCTGCTCTGGATAACTAAAGTAGGGCCCACCTCTATCTTTGAGTGATCCAATACGTGACTAGGATCTGCCATGTACCATCTCAACTGTAACACATAAAACATGTTGTGCACTCCCTCCAATGCAGGTGGCAAGTCTAGTCTGTAAGCAACTGACCGACCCTCTCGAGAATACTGAAGGGTCTGATGAATCGCGGACTAAGCTTCCAGCCTCTACCGAAGAGAATTATGCCTCGTGTCAGAGAATTCTCAGAAATACCAGACCTCCAACCTAGAAAAACACACAATCTTAAGAACTTAATCTATAACAAACAACCAATATGAACACAAAATAAACCTAAAACTATACCACAAACTCCAAGAGTCTCCGGTGGCTATTGGCCCAAAGCCATTGTCTATCCTGTGCCACCCGAAGTCTATCTCTGATCAGCTTAACCTTCTCCATTGCATCCACCACCATCATTGGTCCTAATAAGGCTCTCTCACCAATATCATCCTAGGATAACGGAGTGCGACATCTTCGGCCGTACAGAGACTCAAATCTATATTGGCCTGGTAGATGTTGTTGTAAGAAAACTCTACTAAATGGAGATGATTCTCCCAAGATCCTCCGAAATCTAGTACACAGATGCACAGTATATCCTCGAGAGTCTGAATGGTCCTCTCTGACTGCCCTTCTGTCTGGGGGTGATATGCAGTACTGAACTTGAGCTGGGGGCCCAAACTCGCTTGCAAACTCCTCCAGAAATGAGAAGTGAAACGACTATCCTGATCCGAGACTATGTTGACAGAATCCCATGTATCCTGACGATCTTTCTCACATACATCTCTGCCAGCTTCTCCATAGATAAACCCACATTTAAAGACAAAAAGTGGGCAGACTTGGTCAACCTATCAACGATGACCCCAATCGTGTCTTTTTCTCCTGGAGATCGTGGAAGTTCGGACACAAAATCTATAGTAATATGCTCTTACTTCCACTCTGGAATGGATAATCGATGAAGTAAACCACCCAGCCTCTGCCTCTTGGCTTTCACCTACTGGCACACTAAGCATCTGGATATAAACTGTGCCACCTCTCTCTTCATGCCATACCACCACACACACTCTCTCGTATATCCTGATACATCTTGTTGGCACCTGGATGCATGGAATACTGAGAGTGATGTGCTTCTTGCAATACCTCCTCACGCAGCTCCCCATTAGGCATACATAATCTAGTACCATGCCACAAAGAACCATCCTCAGTAATGGTGAAATTATCCTCTAATCATTCTCTCACCTCAGCTTTGATGCTTCTCAAAGTTACATCCTTATACTGGGCTGCCTTGATCATGTCCATCACCTCTAAGTGTATCTGTAACTCCCACATCTGCATAGAAAAATTAGGGACTATTACCTTAATGCCCAATCTTTCTAGATCCTCCAACAAAAACTGGTCCTGCATCAAAAATATAGCTATCGGATACCTGCTCAAGGCATCAGCAACTACATTGGCTTTCCCCAGATGATACTATAAGGATATGTCAAAATTCTTCATCAGTTCTAGCCACCGATCCTGCCTCATGTTCAACTCCTTCTGAGTGAAAACGTACTTTAAGCTCTTGTGGTCTGTGAAGATCTCCATACTTTCTTCGAACTGATAGTGTTTCCATAACTTTAAGGCAAAGATGATGTTGCCAATTCCAAATCGTGGGTAGGATAGTTCTTCTTATGAGAACGTAATTGCCTGGATGCATAGGTAATCACGTTCACGTTCTGCTGAAGAACACAATCTAGCCCTTCCCCAGACGCATCACTATGGATAGTGAAACCTCCTGACCCTGATGGCAACGTCAAAATAGGGGCAGACGTTAACCTCGTCTTTAATTCTTCAAAAGCAATCTGGCACTCCTCTTTCCAAACAAACTCTGTGTCCTTTCTGGTGAGTTTGGTCATCGGCTCAGCAGTCCTCGAAAAATCTTATACAAACTTCTTGTAGTAGCCTGTCTGACCCAAGAAACTCCTGATCTCTGCTACTGAACTCGGGGTCTTCTAAGACTCTACTGTTGTGATCTTCTCTGGATCCACTAAAATCCTATCACAAGTGACAACATGTCCTAAGAACTCTACCTTTTCCAAGAAGAAATTACACTTGGACAGCTTTTCGTACAGCTTCTCATTCCTCAGCACATCCAACACAATCCACAGATGCCCCTTGTGCTCCTCTGGTGTCTTCGAGTATATGAGTATGTCATCCATAAACACAACCACGAACTTGTCAAGGTACTGGTGGAAAACCTTCTTCATCAAATTCATAAATACTGTCGGGACATTAGTCAACCCAAACGGCATCACCATGAACTCGTACTAGCTATACTGAGTCCTAAAAGCAGTCTTTGGAATGTCCTTCGGCTTTACTTTCACCTGGTGGTAGCCTGATCTCGAGTCTATCTTGGAAAATATCTTAGAGCCACTCAACTGATCAAACAGGTCATCAATCTGTGGCAACGGATATTTATTCTTGATAGTGAGATTATTTAATACCTTGTAATCGATGTACATGTACACCAATCCATCCTTCTTTGGTACAAATTATACCGGGGCTCTCCATAGTGACGAACTAGATCTGATAAACCCCTTATCCAGCAGTTTATCCATTTGCTTCTTCAGCTCAACCAGCTCGC
Organism: Iris macrosiphon; assembly: GCA_036927795.1. Lineage (NCBI taxonomy): Eukaryota > Viridiplantae > Streptophyta > Magnoliopsida > Asparagales > Iridaceae > Iris > Iris macrosiphon. The sequence goes on from JAYESA010000010.1 coordinate 149,055,584, forward strand.
TGTTGTTCACTCTATAGACATACTGTGAAATTGGCTCTATACTTGGAACAAAGTCTATAGAGAACTCAAAATCTCTTTTGCGGTAATTCTGGAAATTCATCAGGAAACACATCCAAGAACTCTGCTATCAAAGGATACGGTAACTCCTTTTCTTCCACCATAGCTCCACAGATAATGCCTTCTCTCTGCTTTGTAGCTCCTCTAGCAAACTTAAACTCTGGCTGTCACTACCATACTTTTTAGGAAAGGGTATTTTAGTAATTTTAAAATTAATTAAATATTGTGCATGTTAAATAATTATTTGTTGTATTATTTAATTATTATTATATGTTAGTTATTTATTTTGGACTTGTGTTAGTGAACCTAACTAGTTTAGTTAGACTCATAGACCAACATGTATTAATTGTTAGATTTGAGCCCAATTAGAAAGCCTATTGATTAGGAGGACGATTAAATTAATTAAACCATTAGACTAGAAGCTTCTTTCCTTAATTATTTCTTTATGAGAGGCTCCAAGGGGTATAATGGATATTACATAGTGACTTGAGGAAGGGGTAAGGAGGGGGGCGACCTATGAAAGAAGAGGGGGAAAAATTCTCTCTTCGATTTTTATTTGAAAACTAGATCTAAAATTTTCCTCAACCAAATTCCTTCATTCCCATATCATTTGGCTACCAAATTTTATCCCAATTCCTTCCCAAATTACTATTAGAGGCTAGTAGAGCAAGGTTCTAGAAGGAGAAAGCAAGAATCTACAAAGAGGAGCAAGGATCTACAAGTTGGACGCCAATTTCATCATATTTGAAGGTTTTATTGGAAATCCATCTCCCAATTGGTACAATTCAGTTTTTTTCCTTAATTTAGGTTCTAAATCTGAGTTTTAACCATGAAAAATCTACCCATATGCATAGGCTACCCATAGAATTTGGTTTTGTGTTCATAGGAGGCCTATTATGAAAGTTATAGTGCTTTTTGTGTCAATTTTGGGGGAATTCCGAGATTGACAATTATTGTGTGTCAATTGATCCTATAGATCAATTTGGCATGTGCTTAAGTATTTAGGAATAGTATCATGTCTACAATTGGGTACGTGTAGGTCGTATTCGAATAATTTGGTGACACGTAGATTTGTGTTTGACTCTTCGTATTGTTAATAAATAATATATTAGACTTGCTCGTGTCCTTCGGGGTATATTTGGATGTGTTGTGGACTCGTGTCGCAAGCGTATCCTAGATCTAGTAGGATACGGGTGTGATACGCTCCATGTATTTATGCAATTTATTTATAGATCTATTTTTTCCAATTATTCTTGGTCGTTGTGATGTGTAATTATATATATATATATATATATATATATATATATATATATATATATATATATATATATATATATATATATATATATATATATATATTGTTGTATATATATATTTATGTATTAGTGTGTCATAGATCTATATATTCTATGTGTATATATATATATATTATGTAGCTATCCTTCTACACATGTAAGATCTATTATATATATATATATATATATATATATATATATATATATATATATATATATATATATATATATATTATATATATATATATGTATATGTTATGTGTAGTTATATATGTATATATATGTTGTTATATATATATACTTATATGTTATATGTATATATATGGTGTATGATTATATATACGTATATGTGTTACTATATATATTTATGTTATTGTTATATGTATTTATTTTGTACATATAGATGTATGTAGAGGTGTATGTATATACATATAAGTTATATAGTTGTAATTATGTATATATGATACTATATTGTTATATGTAGTTATTATGTACATATATATGTATGTGGAGGTGTATATGTGTATACATAGTTATATATTAAGAGTTATATATATTATTGTATATATATTATGTTATATATATTAGTATATATAATATATATTGTGTTTTATATATATAAGTGGATGGGAGAGGCGATAGTAGCTTTAGTGACAGTTCCAGCGTCACAGCAGCAGCAACATAAACAGCAACAGCAGTAGCGGATTTAGCAACAGCAACCGCTACAGCATTTGCGATAGCAGCAGCTATACCAACAGCAGTCGCAGCAGCAATAACAACAGCAGTGCAGCAACAACGACAGCAGCAGCCCACCAACAGCGATAGCAGCAGAAAACCATCGCGAAAGCAGCAGTGACAACAGCGGTATTAGCGGTATCAGCAGCTTTTCAGCGACAGCAGCAAGGGTCTTTAGCGACAGTTCTGCGGTTTAGTATAGATATTATGTTTTTATTTATAATAGATATATATATATATGGTATTAGTATATATGTATATATATTCCTAATTGGTAATTATGTTTTATTATACTCTATTTGTAATATTTAGTTGTTAGTATATAGTTTGTGGATAGTTATTACTATATTGTAGTCTTGACAATTACCTTGAGATACCACGGTAAGTATCAAGGTATTTAGGGATACCCAAGGTATTAGGTTTGGGTATCAAGATTGAGGTTTAGTGTTGCGATACCAAGTTGGTTCGAAACCAAGGTATCCATTTAGCATTTGTAATTAGGATTTTATATATTTAATATTATTTGATATATGTATATGTGATACTTTACCTATTGTTCTATGTATCCTGAGATATAGTATCATAGTATCCTAAGATATAGCTTTTATGACCTAGACTCTAGTGTTTGAAGCCAAAATTCTTGAGATAGACTCATGCAACCTAGAAATAGGTAGTTTGGTATAATTGACCATAGTTTAACCATAGTTAACTTGTTGACCTAGAAGTTGACTAGTTTAACTTATTTTCTTTCCGAAACCTTGTATTGATGTTATATTCCATACCTAGGTCTTCGAGGCACCATATCAGACATCTATGAGACTGTTCATTGAACTTCAGGCGAGTACATTCTCTGATAGTTTCTTATTTATGATATCCTCTATGTTCATTGTATCTAGTGTAGATATCCATATTTCTTGACACGATGGTTACACGGATTGGTATATCCGAATCTTGTCATAAGATATTATTCCTTGTATATGGTGCATCTTGTGCAAGTCTTGTTTTATTGATTATCTTGTGCATGTACAGACACAGATTCTTGGAGAGATTTGCTACCTTCCTAGAGAATCCCGTGCCATAGCATACCATGGTTGGATCTATTATACCAGTCGGGATGGAGAGTATTTTAGTGTAGATATGTGATCATACCCTCCTTGTATCAAGTCTTGCTCTTGAATAGTGTTAATCATATACCGTACATATGATTAGCCAGGCCATAAATCTTGTATTGTATTTCCAAGCTGATCACATGTTAAAGCTAGTACTCATACACTTAGTCATTAGTATTCTTGTTCATTGTCATATTTCTCATTATTATATTTATTCTAGTATTTTCTTATTGTATATATCTTTTGTATCTATTGTGCATCTTATATATTCACACATATTTACTGTTATATAGTTTTTATCATTGATTAGAACTGTTGTTAGAGATATACTCTGCTCCTTTCCAGACTGGATATATTTTTTCCAGATGACACTGAGGAGTAGTACCCTACACATTATAGACCTCAGGATGTTGTGGGTTTAGAGTCAGAGACCCTGGCTCAAGAAGGACTTATCCCAACTGAGACAGATGACCCGGGATTAGTAGCTTCTTAGTATTCTTGTACTGGATTTATCTCCATCTTATTTTTGTAGTATTCTTTCAGACTCATAGATGTTATTATTTTAGACTCATGAGTTGTATGTGACTATTATATTCTTTATTATATTCGTGCTCGTTTCCATCTTAGATTTTTTATTAAGTATATTATTATTGTTGGTGGCTCATTATATTGCTAGATAGATTACCCAGATAGCGTTCTACTACCGATTCTGTGGCGTAGGCTGGGCATTGTTCCCAACTTGTACCCCTACATCGGGTGTGGGTCGTGACACTGGCTCTCCTGACGGGTTAAACAAAACTCTACATCCTCTGAAATCTATACTAGCATGGTGTCTACTTAACCAATCCATCATGAGTACAATATTATAACTCGGAAGTGGCATTATAAATAGACACGCACTTAGCTCCTGGCCTCCCAGAGTAACTCTCCGATCCTTGCAAATATCACTAACCAGGATAATGTCTCCCCCGGTCATGATCTTGCAAGTCCTAAGAAAAGACTCAGCTATCAAATGATGCTTCAGTGCAAAAAAAACAGATACAAAACTATGCGAAGCACCACTATCAAACAATGCTAAAACTAGAACAGAATTAAGAAGAACCGAACCTGTGAGGACATATCTGGTAGTCTCGGCCTCCTCGACAGTCATAGCAAACGCTCATCCCTGAGGTATACCCCCCTAATGCTGGTGCTGGGCATAACGCTGCTGCTGGGTCAGAAGCGGCGATCCCCTCAGCTGTACTGCAGGTGGCCTCGACTGTGCTTTCTGAGCTAGAGCTTCTTCTTGAACTACGCGATGAGGGTTGGTAGTATAATCCCTCAGCTGATGCCCCTCTATACTATAATACAGACAAATGCCCAACCTCTTCCTATAAACTTACCAGATGTGGCCGAGCTTCTTGTAGAAGTTGCAGGAAGGTTGCTGTGACTATCTCTGCTACTGTTGTGGTATCTGGTAAACCGGTGCCCGAGCTGGAGTCTGGTGTGGCTGCAGAAAAGGCCTAGACTAGATATGATGACGCTTAGCAGGCCCTGCACTGCTACTAGCCCCCAGAAAAGAATTGCGTTCTTTCTTGGGTTTCAAGCTCAACTCCCGCTCAACCTTGTGTGCCTCCATAAGTATCTCCAAATATATCTCATAGAAAGACGGAATAAGGATCTTCACTTCCCAGTTTAGACCCTCGTAGAAGCAGATATCCCGAACCTCTGGCTTCCTAACCAAATATTCTATAAATTGGCTCAGCCTACCGAACTCTGCGGCGTACTCCTCTACGGATAAGCTCCCTTGAGTAAGGCCCTCAAACTGCCTCCCCAAGTCCAACTGTCCGCCCGAGCAAAGAACTTTCTCTTAAAAAGGTCCTTGAACACCTCCCAAGAAGGCCCTACATCAGCAAGAAGTGGCTCATTCCTGAACCAAGTACGGGCAATGTTGAACAGCTGAAGTCCTACGGCCTTAACCTTTAGATCCTCAGCAAGATGGGACACCCTCATGAGACGCTTGATATCCTCGAGCCAATCATCAGCATAGACGATGCCATCAGTCCCCTTGAAGACCTGAGGAACCAGCTTCTTGAAGTCGTGGATATTACCTGGCTGAAGTTGGGCAACCTGCGGAATAACCTGCTGCTGGACCAGAGCTTCTCTCTCTACTGCAGCAAGGGCAAGCTGATGAGCACTCTCAATACCCTATCATAATACTTCGATCTACCTATGGTGAGCCTCTGATTGGGCCCTCTGAGCCTCCATCATCTCGCAAAATAATGCGAACACCTGAGTCATATCTGTCGACATGGAAGGTGGTGGTGGAAGCCCTTCTTACATAGTTGGAATAGTCCTCTAAACTGGATGTGGACCCCCAAATGCAGTCGATACGCCAATCACCGGAGAAGTGACTGGTGCGGGCTCCCGGGAAATCGAAGATCTCTCAGAAACTTCTCATCTCTGTTGTGATCGAGTCTTAGGCGACATCCTGGGGCAAAATGAAATGAAAAAATAAATATGGGACAAGATAGAATGTACTTAAAAAAGGACAGTTAAAGCTCAATTATCAAATATCAAGGAAGAACAATTGAAATAAACGATAGAGTTTTTCTAGTTGTGATTGAGTATTCTCAACCTATAGTCAATATACTATATCCTGAAACAGGATCCTAATAGCACTCAAATCAGAGCACCGCTATGAATCATACTAATTGCATCCTCGATGACCTACTTGGGCCACCGCTAAAAATATGTCATGACCCGCATCCGGTATAGGGGTGCGAGTAGTGAACAACATCCAGCCTACGCCGCAGCATCGACGGCAGAACGTTGTTTGGGTAAACTATCTATCTAGCAATAATAATCATCAAGATATATAATGCCACCAATGAAGTATAAATCCTCAATCACAGATCTATAAGATGGACAATCCCAAGAATATGATATAAAGAATTGAAGAGTCAAATATAACTCACAAGACAAAATAATATCCAATGAGTCATCAAATATAATAAAAAATACTAATATAAAAAGCTGGAGACAAATCCAGTAGAATAAACCTATCTACTGAGCTACATGTAATGGGTTGTTTGTCTCAACCGGGATAGGTCCCTCATAAGCAAAGTCTCTGGCTCTAAGCCAACTACGTCCTGAGGCCCGTAGTGAGTGGGATACCACTCCTCAGTGTCATTTGAGAAAAATATATCCAGTCAGGAAAGGAGCAAAGTATACCTTTAACAGTAGTTCCAATAAAAGCTATGTAACAGTAAATCGAGTGAATATACAAGATGCAATATACAAGTACAAGAGATATACAAAATAAGAATACAAAAATTAAATACAAGAAAATGAGCATCATAAAAATGAGCAAGAAATACTACTACTATGTGAATGAGTACCAGCTTCAACATGTGATCGTCTTGGGAACTTGCACAAGGATTAGGGCTTGGTTAATTATACGTACGGTGTATGATCAACACTCACAAGGACATGCATAAGGAGGGGTTTAATCACATATCTACACTAACACTCCCTGTCCCGACTGGTATAGTGGATCCAACCATGGTACGTTATGATACGGAATTCACTGGGTAGGTAGCTAGTCTCCCCAAGAATCAATGTCTGTACATGTACAAGAAGAACGAGGAATAAGGCTTACACAAGATACACCATAAATACCAAGGAATAACATCTCATAATGAGATCCGGATATACCAATCTGTTTAACCATCGTGTCAAGAAATCAAGAATATCTATACTAAATACAAAAAACATAGAGGATATCATAAATAGAAAACTATTAGAGAATGTACTTGCCTAAAATCCGGTGAACAGTATCAAAGATGTCCAAAATGGTGCCTCGAAGATCGAAATATGGAATATTATATGAATACAAGGTTTTGGAATGAATACAAGTTAAACTAGTCAAATTCTAGGTCATAAAGCCATTTCTAGGTCAAAACAGTCAAACTAGGTCAACTCTAGGTTAAACTAGTCAAACTTGATCAAACTAGCTATTTTTTGGTTGTATGAGTCTATTTCAATGATATTGGATCCATACACTATGTAACTAGGCTATACTAGCTATAGGATACTAGTAGTTATACTGTATCGTAAGATACGTAATATAATATAAGAAAGTACTATAACAAATATAAAATATACTAGTTTTCCTTGCTAACTAGTACTAGAGGATACCTTGGTTTTGAGCCAACTTGGTATTGCACTAGCTACCCTCATCTTGATACCCATACCCAGTACCTAAAATTAACTTGGTATCACAAAGTAATTCTAAACTTGGCTAAACCCTTAACTAGCTATCCACATATATACTTAACTCATGTGTGTATATGCATCTAAGTTATAACTAATGCTTATATAACTAGTATCCTAAAATCTAGTTATTACCTTAACTTAACCCAGTCCAATATATAACATCACCTGCCATTACTATATTACTTCCTATCAGTATCCAACAACTCAAACATATAACACTCAACTATCACTAACTCTTCACAACATAATTAACAGACAACTGACATATCCTAACTTATAACCTACTACTAGACAAACAACTATCATCAATATTATTACCAACTGACACCTAATCATATGATATCTAACCAAACTAAGCTAACAGTTGCTACTAAAGACTGACCTATAAAACATGCATCAACTAACCACAGTAGCACTCAATTCCTGCTGCTGCAGAACCTGCAGCAAATGCAAACTGTTGTTGTTGCTGCGGAACCTTGCAGCAATGAACAAATGCTGATGCTGCTGCACTGATGGAGACTACCCATACACAGGCCATTTGCCTGATACATAACAGGGTTTTCCTTCTCCTCTATATGACTGCAACAACTGCAAGCAACACTTATCCTACTGTAATACCTGAAACAACACAATATTGCTTCCTTAAACCTGCTCTAATGTGCAAACCAAACTGCTACGATCACAGCAGAAAAAAATTACTCGATTATTTTCAGCCTTCTTGCACACATACACACACAGGTATACTTCACTCACCGTACTGCTGCCAGTGTTTAATAATACTACTACCCCTCATATGATCAACTATACCAATCCAAGCTAGGTACTGCTACTCACACAACTCTTAACTCAATACTAGAGTATACAACTCATCTATTAATATATCTATCCTTATCCATGCCTATAGCAAATGACAGTCAAACATATATATCATACTCTCTTAGCACAAGATACATAATATATATAACTATGCAAATAACTAGTGATATATATAAATATCATCAAGTAATTATCTACATAGTATAAGCCAAATAGCTATATAACCTACTAATACTTAGAATATAATGGGATATAAGGCATCAAATCAAATACAATGAGTGCATCACACCCGTATCATACTTATTTTATGATACGCTTGCGATACGGCCTCAACACCACACCAAATGCATCCCGAAGGACACGAGAAAGTCCAAAATCATAATTAAGAGTAATATAAAGTGCTAGCTATACCACTATGTGTCCGTATCAAAATATGACATGCTTAAACCCCCATATCAAAGGAAAAAACACCAAATCAACCCGTATCACCAAATTATCGTGATACGGTCTACACATATCCATTTATGTATACGACACTAGTCTTATACAATTAAACATATGTCAATTTGGTCTAGTTGACCTATTGACAAACATATGATGTGTCAATCATAGAATTTTTCCAAAATTGGCACAAAACACACTATAACTTCCTCCATAGGCCTCCTATGAACCTAATTCTACTTCCTATTGTTAGCCTTAGTACATAGTAGGGTTCCTAATGATTAAACTACAAATTTAGAGTCTAATTAGAGTAGGAAAACTGAATTGTACCTACTGGGAGATGTATTCTCAATGCAAGTCTCCAAAAGAGTGCCAAGAGCCTTCTACTTGTGCTCCTTTCTTCTCCTTGTAGATCCTTACCTCCTCCTTGTTCCAATAGCCTCTATTTGTGAGTAGAGAATGAATTGGGAGAGAATTTGGGTAGAGATTTGTGTAGGGAATGAAGGAATTTGAAAAGTAAAATTCTAGATCTAGAATTAAAATGAGTGAATGAAGAGATAGAGAGGCTCTCCCCTCCTCTTATGTCCGGCCCCTTGCTTGCCCCTCAAGTAAGTAGAAAAAGTCTAAAATAACCATATGGGCTTGTCATGAAGGAATTAATTAAAGAAGAAAGGTTCTCCTCCTATTGGTTTGACTAATTATTCATCCACTTAATGAATTGGGCTTGTTTGTTGGGCTCAAATCTAACTAGAATTGATGTTTATCCATGAGTCCAATCTAAACTAGTTAGGTCCACTAACACAAGTCCAAATAAAATAGAGCATCTAACAATAAATAAATAATATAATAAATAAATATACCACAAGCACATTAATTAATTATTAAATATAAAATGACCAAAATATCCTTAGTCGGAAAATATGGTAGTAACAAGTCTACCCCCCTTAAAATAATTTTTTCCACAAAATTCAATGACAAAACTACCCCCAGACAGATAAAACAGAATCAGGAGAGAATATACCTCAAGGTACAAACAAATATTGATAACGCTCTTGTATTTCATCCACCCTCTCCCAGGTAGACTCATCCGGAGAGTGATGCCTCCATGTGACGCGTACCAAGGGAATGGTCTGGTTCCTCAGCATCTTCTCTCTCCGATCCAAAATCTCAATTGGCTGCTCTGGATAGCTAAGAGTAGGGCCCACCTCTATCTCTGAGTGATCTAATACGTGACTATGATCAGCCATTTACTGTCTCAACTACGACACGTGAAACACGTTGTGCACTCCCTCCAATGCAGGTGATAAGTCTAGTCTATAAGCAACTGCACCGACTCTCTCAAGAATACTGAAGGGTCCGATGAATCGCGGACTAAGCTTTCCGCCTCCACCGAAGCGAATCGTGCCTCGTATCGAAGAAATCCTTAGAAATACCAAACCTCCTACCTAGAACAAAACACAACCTTAAGAACTTAATCTATAACAAACAACCAATATCAACACAAAATAAATCTAAAACTATACCTCAAACTCCAAGAGTCACCGGTGGCTATTGCCCCAAAGCCGTTGTCTATCCTGCGCCATCCGAAGTCTATCTCTGATCAGCTTGACCTTCTCTATTGCATCCACCACCATCTTTGGTCCCAATAAGGCTCTCTTGCCAACATCATCCCTGGATAACGGAGTGCCACATCTTCGGCCGTACAGAGCCTCAAATCTATACTGGCCTGGTAGATGTTGTTGTAAGTAAACTCTACCAAATAAAGATGATCCTCACAAAACTACATATACACGTATATATAATACATCTAACAATCAAATAGATATACTTAACACTCCTTATACATATGGACACACCATCACAACTACTGATACTCTTAATTACCCCATCAGTGGCACTACAGTGCTAACTCTCTGCCCCGATCTTGCACCAAACAGTGCACTAATGTGCCTTGCTGCACACTGTCCCCCGTTCTTAGGCCTACACATAACCCTTCTCTAACTGACATATGAAATCCCTCATGCCACATTGTCTTTGCTGCTTTGTAATCCTTTGCTAACCCGACTGTGAGCAGCACATCCCTTCAACACCACAACCCGACACTAACCTCTATATATACATACATATACATATATCAATATACCAATATATTTACATAGGTATATCATATTCAAAATAGATACATGTACTAATAGTTAATTTATTGAACACCTTGAGTGCACAATATGATACTCATGATACACTTATTCCAAAACCCCCAATACTCTATTAATAATACAAATACATATTAAATACATCTATTTATAACTATTATGATTAGTTATAATAAAGAATAGAGAAAACACACCCATGAACCCAAAAACCCCAAATATGAACACAACTTCATGGACAAAATACTATGGAACCAATAGGGACTAACTCCCTCCCCTTGTGGGTATTCCTAAACCATGGGTAGGCTCCTAATGGTCCTCAAAATAATGAAAACATAAATTAAACGAGAGATTTTATAATTTTACCTCTTGGGAGATGGATTCCCAATGCAAACCAATGATTCTCAGGCCAACTTCTTCTCCTCCAATGCTCCTTGAGACCTAAGCTTCTAGGCTTCTTAGATGAGAAAAATGAGAGAATTTGGGGTTTAATTTTCTAAAATTTGGTGGAGAAAAGAGGGTTTGGGGGAAGAACTAAATCTAGGATTTCATGAACATTAAATGGAGCTTGATGGAAGCTCCCTCCTCCTTATAGGGCCGGCCACTTAGAGACCTAGGGTTTAGTCAATGCATAAAGTCCAATATGCCCTCTAGGATTTTTATGAAAAGATGTTCAATAAGTGGGGTTTTCATCCCTAATAAAAACTTAACAATTTTCTAATTAAATGAAGAGGATTAACTAGTTGGTCCAAAAATATCTAGTCTAAGGTTGAGTCTAATAGTTATATCAAGTCTAGCCTACTAACCCATATTATTATTAATAATAATAATATATATAAAGTACACATGATATAACTAAACAAAATATATATATATATATAATATTACAAATGACAAAAATGTCCCTACTCTAGAAATGTGGTAGTGACAGGCTTCATGCGCCTATAGTTCGATGTGGCACATCTTCCCTTCCGCACATCCGGTTGTGGGCACATCTCTTGAGATTCAGCATTATTCTTCTCAAGGGTGGCTTCGGAGACGAAGACAGGATATGCGGCAACTTCATGCGCATCCCCAACAGTGGGGGTTGGCAGCGCATCTTTCACAGACTTTGGGTGCAGCACAGCGGCTTTAGCGACCCAAGTCTTGTGAGTCTTGTGAGGTCTTGAGGGCCTTGATGATAAACTCGGGTTATCCAGTATCTCTTCAAATGCTTGTTAGTCGAAGTAAATCACCATCATCCTCTAGGTTGAACCCTACTTTTTTTCGTAGGACTACGTCACTAACTTCTCGTTGGAGGAGAAGTTCGTTCCAAGCAAGTCACCATTTTTATCGACATCGTAAAGAATATGGGAAAAAGTTGAAAAAAAATTTGTATTGATTGGAGTAGAACAAAAAGTATAAAGGAGCTCTAATGCGTAGAGTCTGAGTACAAAATTAATCTGGAAAAGTGTGATGGTGGAGATCTGATATACGGCCGATCACTTTACTCCATTGACGGTCCGACGTCCAAGATGATGGCAAGGCCTCCGGGAATGAAAGTATGCGACTCAGTTGAAGTCCCTTCTTCCTTCTATCTTTTTATCATATTTTTGCCATGGTGGTGGTGGTTCTTTTTTATGTTTGGGAGACGCCCACTATTTGTAGCCTTCAGAGGACCATATATGCACATGCTTGCACGGCTCTCATAGGTGCATGTTGTGATATGGCTGACACATGGTAAGTCAAGATTTAGGGTTGCTAATTCCCACAATCTCTGTGACATGTGTTATGCCCTAGTTATTTGAAGATCTTGGATGTTAATAATCACAAGATTTGATTGTGTAGGGCCTTTAAGAGAATACTACCACATAATAACTTCAGCGCATAGATGTATTGCCGCATGGGAACACCGCCACATGGAAGCTCTGTCTCAAGGAAGACAGGCGCATGAGAGTGTTTGCCACATGGGACCTTCACTGTAATATCATAGACGCTGCATGTTTATTGAAGTAGTCTGAGCAGGATTATATTTTGTCGCAGGCCTGCGCATGGCTACATATTTAGGGTATTGCTGCTCATGGCACATGGCTACATATTTGGGGCATGGCTCTGGTTGCATTGGGTGCATGGTGAGGATTTTTTCATACTTCTACATAGAACATCATTTTTTTGTGTTCACCACTTAGGCTAGACAGAGGTATGTCTCTTCCTCTAATAAGTACTTACAAATTTCTCTATAGTTGACTTATAGAAAGTATTTGAATAGTTAGGGTCGGGCTTTGTGTTAAAGAAAATAAATAATAGAAAAAAAATTAGGATGTTATAAATCAAGAAATAGTAGGCCGACCGTTAGTATTTTTTAAGAAATCAAAGATGGGCCAGTTTGGGTATTAACATAGGATTTAAAGAGTTTTTAACTAAAGAGAGTCAGTAGGCTTAGGCCAGGAAAACGAAAATAAAAGGTGATTAAAGAAATTAAATAAATATGTATGATAAATTAGTTGCAATCTTTATGATGATAGATAGTTGACATAAATAAGTATTAAACTTTGGTCATTCACCCTGGACCTTAAGTAGTAGTTTATAAGGAAATAAAGGTTGTAACAAACATTTTAGAGTCAACTTTGTAGTTAATTTAGGTATTGAACTAAGATAAATTTATAGAATAAATTAGGAAGTTCCTAGAAATTCTTTATAAATATAGCTAATTAGATTTTTTTTTAATCTTTAGGGATTTGTAGAGACAAATATTCAGACTTGGACTTGACCATCTATGGATATCCAGGCAAGTATACTACGACTTGAGCTCTTTATATTGTATTATTTGTTGTTTCTTGATTCATATTGGACACGAGATTGAAACATGGCTTTTGTACTTTATTATGATTATTGTTCTGGTTCATGTATCGGGAAGAGGAAATACTGAGTAGATATGTGACCATACCCCATGCTAATTAGGTCATGTGCCGAGCCGAACCACACACGACACGTGTGGTTAAGCCGTATCTTTATTGTATTGTATTATACTCACTAGCAAGTCAAATACCGAAATAATATTTTAAATCACGAGTCTTAATTTAACTTGTATATTGTTTCATTATTTCAATGATTGCATATTATCCAATATTGTAGGTTAGTCATTTTATTACTTATTGCTTTGTATTTCATTTTTTACTTTGTATTACGTTTATTTCGTAGGATTGTACTTTGCTCCTTCCAGATTGGATGTTGGCATATCAGGTTTCAGAGACAGCGTTGGATCGGATGACAGATTTCAGAAGACTTAGAAGAAAGAGATTTGTATAGATTATCTTTATGTTATTCATTATGGTGAGTTAAAGGGTTTGTCTCCGAAGAATTAAGATTTTTAATGTACTAAAAAGGTATACTCCTACTCCATCGATAATATTGTCTTTGGACCATGTTCTTGAAGCATCGTCGAAGAATATTTGCCAAACAGACTCTTCCATCGTCGTGTTAGACTCTAACACTTTGACTGAGATCTTGTTTTAGAGCTTCGATATTTCTGGCACCGAATGAGCTTGTAGTGACTGGTCTTTTAGATAGAGAAGAAAAAGTGAGGCATTCCTTCTCAACGAGGTTGTACCTATGCTCCGCGCCGACCATCATTCTACTGAGGTAATAGATGGCATATTTATGACCTATGTCACTCTTCTGGGCTATCAGGACACCAAGCGAATGATCCATTGCATGAACGTAGAGCAAGAAAGGTTATCCCACAACTGGAGCCACCAACATGGGAGAGGTTTGTGAGATACTTCTTGATATCGTCGAATGCTTGTTGGCATTCTTCTGTCCAAAAAAAGGTTACTCCTTTCTTCATAAGGCGAGTGAACGGCTGACAGCGCATGGAGAGGTTTGATATGAACCTTCTGATGTACGTCAGTCTCCCTTGAAGGCCGCAGAGCTCTTTGAGATTCTTCGGCGGATATATATCAAGGCCGCAGAGCTCTCTGAGATTCTTCGGCGGATATATATCAAGGATTGCTTTGGTCTTCTCAGGGTCTATATGGATATGTCACCCCCACATTTCAAATTAATGGTATTTTCATATTTTCATAATTAATGTGTAAATGATTGCATGATAATTAATTATAATTAAATTGCTGTAATTTTTATTTGTTGGTTGTACTTTATCGTTGCTACGATATTTAGAGCACTACACTAGCCATTGTCTTCCAACAGATTTTACACCCTTGTCCAAGACATACCAGACTGTTACTTTGACCTTTGTATGACTCATAACCATGTCTTGTTGTGCTTTATCTTAGTCTTACAGCATTCGTCGCAACCGACTACACTTAATTCTATATAAATCAAATCTTGTATCCTTGTGTGTTCCAATCGAAATTGAAGACACAATCTCGACCCATTTTGAGACACAAATTAGGATAATATTCTATTCTGAGTCTACGTCATTCATGACACTTGTGTACCACTTAAATTTAGCCCCTTGTACTTGTAATTTATTTTAGAACACAACTTGCATTTATTTTAAATAAATTAAATTCATAAATCTCACGTTGTGCAATTTTCCAATTATTGGGCACTTTTATGCAAAAATGCATTAAGGTGTTCGCCCCTGGGACACGACACGTAAATAACCCATTTTTTCCTTTATGTATATTTTTCCATAATTTTCAGGAGTGTGTAATTTAACATCAACCTCCATAAACCATGGCCCCAAAACCTTGAACCAATGCATCTTAACCATCCATTTTTAAATCCATTTAAATCATATCCCTTGACATACCCATGAGAAGGCCCACTCCCTAGAGGGCTTTGACCAAAGTCAACTTCTAGGTCAACCCAAACCCATTGCATATAAATATTCCTTTTCCTTATGTTTTTCTTTTTCTCAAACCTAGCTAATAGCATCAGTCGTAACCCCTCCTTCCCTTTCGGTTCATTCACCTCCTTCACATCATCTCCTCCCCTCACCTCACTGACTCGAGACCAGCACCCCTTCGTCGGAACAGCCTCGTCAACCGCTGCACGCAGCCGCCTGGACCAAGCCCATTCCGCGCTCGCTTGGAGCCGCTGCCAATTCCCGGAGCACACGACTAAATACCGGAGCCACCCTCAACCACGTCGGGACGCTGACACGAACGACCTGCCTCCATGCGATGACCTCACCTGCTGCACTCGTCGTCATCTCGCCGCCGTGAACCAGCTGTACTCACTCGACTCAGAGCCCGGAGCCACTGACCTGCTGCCAACCGACCACCTGCTTTGAAGACCCGACTTCGACTGCCCTCAACCGAATACCCCACGACGACCTCGACGCACGACTCGCCCATGTACCCAGGTTCGAGTCTTCTCTCGCGTACGTGTACGCGTAAATGCACACGCGTATTCTTTATTGTATGCATGCGTATAATTAGCTATGATAGTATACACGTATCGTATGATGGTAGATTAGTGTATTTGTTGGTACATATTAAATATCTATATGTATATAAACCTAATTGGTATATGTACTAGTATATGTTTAAATATAATTTGGCATAAATATATAGTATCTCTCAATTAGTATAAATACATATATATATGTATTATATACATCTCCCTAGTATATGTTTAATATATATATAAAGTATTGATTCTATTTAAAGTATATATATATATATATATACACACATATGTCTATTATAATTGTAACCAATGGATATTATGAATAAGTTAGTTCATATTATGTACTATGTATTATATATACTAAATGACTTGAATATAACCACGGATACCCCGTAGTTACATTGACCTGTGACCATGTAGTATGTTAGCAGACTACCATATGTACAACGACATACTAGCAAGACCCGTATCATCGACTGTCTGTTATGCACAGCAACTACAGACGTGACCCCCCTAGCGTAGTCTCTGAGATCATTGTGTTGATTGTGTATTAGAGTAATGTCTGATGCAGTATTATGTTATATGATATGTCTATAGGACTGTTGGATCATTCAGACGATAATTTAGAACCAGGATATTGGTATTGCCAGCTAAGGACCACAGGCGAATTATTCTCTGACAGTTTCTATTATGTTGATTATCTCTATAACTCTTATTGTATAGCGTACATGACTCTGACACTGTTATTTACATGAGTGGGCATTATCGAGACCTGTCACGAGGAGTCGTCATTTGGAATCCATTATGCTAGCTGGGGAAAATAGAAAAATATTAGTAGCTTATGTGATCATACCCAACTTTACATGCATCATAGCTCACCCACACCTCACGTCGGTGCAGCTTGACCATTACATGCCTCATAGCCTGTTATTTATGACTAGCCTGACTATTGCTTGCATCATAGCTATCCGGATGGTTAGCCTGACCTTACATGAATCATAGCTAGTCATACATAGCGAGCCTGATCAGTCCCAAGCCGATCACATGATATGGTGATGTTTCACACACTTAGTTAGATGTTCTTGACATGTATCTCTAGTATATTAACATAGCATTCCTTATGCTCTAGTCATGATTCTAGCATTCATATATATATACCAGTTCAGTGTTCTAGCGTGTACTTGTATTTCTATATTCATTGCTAGATGTACATTGATGATGACCTATACTCCAGTACTTCATTATTCCAGTATTCCTTTATTCCAGTATTTCTTTATTCCAGTAATTCATTATGTCCAGTATTTCTAATTTCATATCTGTCTTATATTTCTTTATACTGTGCTATAGATTTTGTCAATATATGCGGAACTGCTGTTAGTGCTTGTACTTTATTCCAATCCTGACTGGATATTTTTTTCAGAGGATCTTAAGGAGTTCTGTACCACACACTAAAGACCGGGTATAGATGCAGACTACACACCAGAGATCATAGAGGAGACTATTCCTTTAGATAAGATATTACCTGCAGCTATCTAGATAGTATTTATCTTATGCATCTGAGACTTATTGAGGTTTATTTCAGTTTATGTTTAGACTTATGTTAAGTTTAATTTGAGACTTGCGGAGACTTTATGTTGGACAGCTAGACGGTGATTTATCTATATTTTGAGACATGGTGTTTGACTATGTCATTCTTCTTATCTTTTATCGTGCCTTTATACTCTTATAGATATTGTGATTGAGTTTACTTTATGAGATGTTGTGAGATGTATATTGTCCTCCTTATGGAGATTGATATTATTGACAGGTATTTAGTTATATAGTATTATTGTGACCTAGACAATGTTCTACCGCCGATACTGCGGCATAGGCTGGACGTACCCGCGTACTCGTGCCCCTATACCGGGTGCGGGTCATGACACATTTTTTAGTGGTGGCCCATGCAGGTCTAGTTTCACAAATTTTGCGATATTGTGGTAGTGCGACAACTTAGTTGTACTGCTACGAGCCTGCGATAGGATATAGGAAATAGGATTTAAGATGAGAGTATGCTCAATCACACTAGGAGATTCTGATCTTCGCAATGTTATTCTAATTGATTGCTTTCTTTAGAATTTTATTGTCCTTCCTTGATAATATCTTATCTATCACCTTAATTGATTCTTTTGATCTGTATTCAGGATGTCGTCGAATACTAGATCTATGAGAGTGGGAGCATCAATTTCAGAGAGGTTTGCCACCTCTCGACCTGACGAACAGACACCTGGAGTTCCTCCTACATTTTCTGTTCATGTGGGAGAATCTACAGCTAACGGGATTCCTCCTCCACATATTCAGAGGATTGCCCCAGCTATGACAGACAACCTTCCACCACCACCGATACCGATTCTTGGAGGAGTATCCACTGACGGGGCACAGATGTTCGCACTGATGCAGGGCATGCTAGAGGCCCAGAGAGTTACAGCAAAAGCTCAGCGTATTCAAACTAAGGCTCAGAGAGTGCAAGCAGAAGCACACCAGGCGCAGACAGAGCTGATAAGAGAGAGCATGGAGAATGCTCATCAGGTGACTCTCCAGGCTGTGGAGAGAGTAGCACGACAACTGCAACATCATGGCCAACAACAACAGAGGCCAGGTACTATAGTGAACTTTAAGAGGATGATGCCTTGAGAGTTCAAGGGTAAAGAAGGAATACTCTATGCTGACGATTGGTTAGAGGACATAGAGAGGAACTTGCATTTAGCACAGATTCTGGATATTCTTCAGATAGAGGTCGCTGGCAGTCAGATATTTGATATCGCGCTGACGTGGTATCGTACAGAGCCGAGACTCGCTGTTGAAGGACTTACTTGGAAGGACTTTATGGACCTCTTCAAGGAGAAATTCTTTCCTGACGTAGCCTTGGGAGCATTAGAAAGTCAGTTCCATGACTTAATCCAAGGAGGCATGTCAGTCGACGAATACGCCGCAGAGTTTTGTCGATTGAGTCGATTCGCGCCATTGATGATTCGAGACCCAGGAGATAGAGCACAAAAATTCAGGAAAGGATTGAATAGAGAGATCAAGTCTCATACTTTGGGACGATAAACTACTACATTTGAGGGTATTATGATGGATGCCCAGATTGCTGAAGATGACTTGGACCTCAGGCCCAAGAGAGGATACAACACTTCTGGAGGAACAGGTGGTAACACAGGACAGGCCAAGCGCCCACACTTTCAACAATAACAACAACAACAACAGAGGTCGTACCAGCAGCAATACCAGCAACAGGCACCAGTTCGAGGACATATCCAACAGCAGCAACCACAGAGACAGAATCATCCTGTTGCCCAGTGTGCGTATTACGGAAAGATGGGACATACAAAAGACATCTGCAGGAAAAGGTTGGGCACTTGATTGTCATGTGGGTCATCAGCACATCAGCTAAGGGACTGGCCAGTTGTTCAGACTCGCCAGGAAGGAGCAGCAGCTCAGAGAGGACCAGCCAGAGCACCTACTGTACCAAGAGGCCAGCAGAGAGGACCTCCACTTCCACCATAGCAGCAGAGCTTTGCTCAGCACTAGCAGCAGCAGAGAGGAATAACACAGGGATGAGCTTACGCCTTGACTACTAAGGAGGCCGAGCCAGGTGGAGACGTGATTTCAGGTTCAGTTTTACTCGATTCTATTCTAGCACTTGCATTATTTGATTCTGGTACTTTCCATAGTTTTGTATCTGTATCTTATGCCCTTAAGCACCATTTAGCAATAGAACCATTAGATAGGACTTGTAAGATCACGATAGGAGAAGGTATTATCCTAGTCCGTGATTGTTGCAAGGATCGGTGAGTGTCATTGGAAGGCCGAGAGTTGATCGTGAGTTTACTCATCATGCCACTTTCGAAATACGATATTATACTCAGAATGGACTAGCTGAGTAAACACCATGCTTCTATAGATTGTCACGGAGGTAGAGTAGTATTTCGACTGCCAGGAGAGCCAGAGTTTGAGATCGCCAGAGGAGCAGAGGAGCGGAGTAGAGGCACTTTTTGCAGAACCAGGATGGAAGAAGAGGAGTTACCACATCCACTTATAGTGGAGTTCCTGGATGTATTTCGAGAGGAGTTGCCAGGTTTGCCGCCAGACAGATATGTTGAATTCTCTATAGACTTGATACCAGGAGCGGAGCCTATTTTACAATATGTCTATAGAGTCAACAACAATGAGTTGGTAGAACTGAAGAAGCAAGTTGAGGAGCTACAAAACAAAGGTTTTATTAGATCCAGTTCATCTCCATGGGGAGCACCGGTATTATTCGTACCAAAGAAGGATGGCACGGTACACATGTGTATCGATTATAGAGCTCTGAACAACCTCACTATCAAGAACAAATATCCGCTACCGAGGATAGATGATCTTTTCGATCAATTGAGCGGAGCAAAGGTGTTTTCATAGATAGATTTGAGGTCAGGCTATCACTAGGTGAAGGTAAAAAGAGAGGCCATACCGAAGATAGCCTTTCGGACCAGATATGGCCAGTTTGAATTCACGGTAATGTCGTTTGGTTTAACCAATGCACTAGTAGTATTCATGAACTTGATGAACAAGGTATTCCACCAGTACCTTGACAAGTTCCTAGTGGTGTTTATTGACGACATTCTAATATATTTAAAGACTCCAGAAGAGCATGAAGAGCACATGAGGATGGTCTTAGAGACTCTCTGTCATGACCCGCACCCAAAAAATCGGGCATGAGTCATGGGTACGTCTTGCCTACGTCGCGGAATCGGTGGTAGAACGTTGTAAAGGTCCGTTCTAGGTCAACCATCTATAATCTCACAAAAACTGTCAATATATCATCTCCAAAAGGAGGGCAACCACGCAATATATATATGAACTCTCAATCATAATAACTACGAGAAGAATAAAAGCACGATATGATAGCACAAAGAAATAAGAACCAAGGAGAACAATATAATATCCAAATATACAGTCCAAGTCTACAATATCTATAATATCTCACAGGCAACAAAATAATAATACATTACATTCATCTAGAATAACAACTGGGAACAACCAGGAAACCTACCTAGCTAACTAGGGCGCTAAAGGCGTCTTCTCGTAGGGCTCCTCCTCAATCTCGGGGTCGCAACACTCCTCGACACCCAGCCCGTAGAAAGTCGGGCAGAAATCCTCAGGATCCTTTAAAAAAAATATGCCCAGTCAGGACTGGAGCAAAGTACATAACTCTGAAAGCAACTCCAAATACATGGTAAGGTGTATATGACGAGCAATAGAAAAGTATACAAGATACACAGGAAATAAATACATGCTGGAGCAGAATAAGTAGCTGCAAAGTAAACTGGAGAACAATACAAGTAGAGAAGTAACTGCATGTGAGAAAACATGAATACTAGCTAAGTGCCTTGAGAACAAGTTTGTTATGTGATCGACTTAGGTTGCACATGAAAAATACTATGATAACTCCGTTATGCGTGAATTGTATAACCGACATACACATGAATACTGTTTGGCTTTGATCACATAACCAACTCCTACTCCCCTCCCCCACTAATACTCTTGGATCCAACCACAACATGCTACGTACATGATAATAGCTCGCGCACACGAAGGCGAGAGCACAAGAAGCACATGATAGCACATGAGAATCAATACCCGAAGCACATAATCAAATACACGTGATAGAGTACCCGCTGAACACGGTAAGGGGGATAGCATCTCATAACGGGATCCACTAGTACCAGCTCATGTAACAATGTGTCAGAATCAAGTATCACAGTTCTAGAACAGGTGATATAAACGCTATCATAAAATGGAAACTATCAGAGGTAGGTACTCGCCTAACGTCCTGAGCAACTGATGAGGATCGAGATCCGGACTGGTGTCGCAAGAACCTAGTACGAAAAGCAGAATTAAACAGGATTCTATGGATTTAAACTGATATAAAATAATTAAAAATAGGCTTCTTGGGCTATTATAGGTCGAACGGGTCAAACCGGTGAAATTCGGGTCAAAAAGTCAACACAGGGTCTAAAAAGTCAACTTTAGGTCAAAAATAGGTTAAATGTTGACTTTTATGGTCAACGGGGACAATTATGGTCAACGCTAGGTCAAACTAGGGTGCCCCTAAAATTTTAGGTCAAAACTAGCTCATTAAGCTAGTAAACTCTCAAACTCACCTCCTCGAGATACCGGGATACCCTCGGTATCCGATACCTCGATCTAGGCTACGCACCCTGCCTAAACCTGCTAAAACATATGCTAGCACGCATAAATATAAACACATATACATATAAAAATCACTCTAATACTATTCCTAGGCAATCGCTCAAAAACTCTGCTCGAAACTCAATACCTTGGATATCTCAAGGTATTGAGATACCTTGATATCTCAAGGTATTAAGATATCTCTCTAATACCCCACTAACACTCTTCTAGTTAGCTATTTATGAATAAAAATATATATATCTAGCTATAATCTAGGCTAAAATATATATATCTATCATATATATGCATATCTACGTATCTATATGCATATATATATCCACAACACTCATATACACATACCCACACACACTCTCAATATGTATATATATCTATCTAGTATCTATACCTATATATTGCTATAAGTATATATCTAGCTATATGTATATATGTATCTATGCACATAGATATATATAGCTATCTAACTACCTATCTATCTAGTATCTATCTATCTAACTATCTATCTAAAATCTATCTATCTAACTATCTATCAATCTATTATCTATCTATATATTAATCTAACCATCTATCTATCTAACTATCTATCTAAAATCTATCTATCTAACTATCTATCAATCTATTATCTATCTATATATTGATCTAACTATCTATCTATCTATATAGATAATATAGATCTCCCTCTCCCTCGCTCTGCTGCTACACGCTGCTACCCCGGCTAGCCAACGCGCTGCCCCTTGCTGCGATGCTGCTGCTGCTTACACTGTTGGTGCTTACATTGCTGCTGCTGCTGCTGTTTACTCTGCTGCTGCTGCTGTGGGCAGCTGTTGCTGCTGCTATACAGTACGCTGCAGCGTGCACTACTCTGCTCCCCGCTGTATTGCACTGCCTCGCAGCCATACGCACACACACGACCACACACACAAACACAATCACACACAGACACACATATATACACATATATATATACAACTATATATATATATACACACAAACTTATTATATATATTCTAACACACACACACTAACATTTATACTACCACACACACACACTTATGCATATAAATACACACACACACACATATACAAATACATACATTCACACATATTTATATATACATACACACTACATATATATATATATACACGCATCTATGTATATATAACACACAATCCATATATATATATATATATATATATATATATATATATATATATATATATATATATATATATATATATATATATATATATATATATATATACACATAGACATTGATATATATATATACATATACGCACACACGCACACTTATACATATATATATATATATATACAAACACTTACATAGATCTATATACACAAGCATATATATATAAATACACACACATATATAGATATACACACACACACACACACACACACACACATATATATATATATATATACAACCGATGATACCTACACTCACCTGATAACTATATATATATAAACACTCAACAACACAACACAACACACAACAACGCACACAACGCCCACCAACGCGCGCCCAACGACCCACACACACGAATACATATATATATAATATAATTCGAGAATTCTAGCACACACTCCCCGATGCAAAACCAACGCACGCACATGCTCGAAACTAAGAAACCAAGTCGAAATGGCCGTTTGGTCATTTCGACGAACATGCTGTGCGGTTCGGAAAACCTCTAGAAACGCACACCAAACCAACTCGTAATCGGCCCAAAATTTATCCACGGATTCTAAACAATGTCTAGATCCTAGAAAAAATTCTACCCCATCGATTCTAGGCCCGTGGCAAAAACGCGTACGTACTTAGAACCGGCGATGACGAAAACCTCGAAAACGTCCGAAACGCCCGTTTCTTCGCGACACGACTCACTTGTCCGAACAGAGACACGCACTAACCCTCAAGACATCCGACAACGTCTACCTAGCTCCGTCTAACCTAGGGTATCATCTAAAATTGGGCCAATTTCGGATTCCACCCGAAATTGACACAAAACCTAGTGTCAAAGTCTCCAAACACAACCAAACTTGTTCCAACTTTCTTCCACGGGTAGGCTTAGGGTCTAGGAAGATTTTAAACCACTAATTATATTATATAAGAGTAATTAGCAAGGGAAAAGTTAGGATTTACATCTTAAGAGTTGGAATCCCAAGGCCAAAGTCTCCAATTCACTTGAAATCACCTCCCTCAAGCTCCAAGCCTCCAAATCTAGCCTCCACACTAAGTCTAGACTATAAACATCTAGGTTGGAGGAAAATATAGGGTTAGGGTTAACAACCATAGAGAATAGAAGAAGAAAGAAGATAAATAGGGTACTTACTTGAAGTGGGAAGTAGAAAGGAAGAAGAAGAAGAAGAAGAAGAAGAAGAAGAAGAAGTGATGAAGAAAATGGGGGGGCTGCTATGTTCGGCTGAGAATGGGGGTTTGGTCGGGTCTAGGAGCAAGAATAAAGGGTTACAACAAGCCAAAAGACCAAAATGCCCTCCCCTTGGGTGCAAACTTGGATTTTTGGGTTTCGGGTTGCAAAAGCACTCAAACTAACTCCCAATCTCTCCAACTAACCCACCAAAAATATAATAAATATTTTAAACCCAAAAATAGGTCTCACAAGGGTGTGGGTTAGGTGGAACATGGGTCCACTAGGGTCTGACACGGGTCCAGGCTAGCCAAAACCTTAAAACAATCAATAAAAAATAATACAATTACTAATTAAATATAATTATAATTAATTATATACAATACACAATTTATCAAATAAAAAAAAAACCCTATTTTCTAGAATCGGGTAGTGACAAGCCTACCCTCCTTAAAATAATTTCGTCCTCGAAATTAAAAAGACGAAACTAGGACAGGAATACAAGGAAAGAACCATACCTCAGGGCTTAAAAAGATAGGGGTATCGCTCGCGCATTTCATTATCCCTCTCCCAGGTCGACTCACCTGGAGAGTGATGCTTCCAAGCGACACGAACCCAGGGAATAGTCTGGTTCCTCAACACCTTCTCCCGCCGATCCAGAATCTCCACCGGCTGCTCCGGATAGCTAAGAGTAGGGCCCACCACGATCTCTGAGTGATCCAATACGTGACTGGGATCCTCCACGTACCGTCTCAACTGCGACACGTGGAACACATCATGAACTCTCTCAAGCATAGGCAGCAACTCATGCCTACACGCCACGGCGCCAACCCTCTCAAGAATACGGAAGGGTCCAATGAAACGTTGGCTAAGCTTCCCGCCTCCACCGAAGCAAATAGTGCCCCGCGTCGGAAAAATCCTTAGGTACACCAGATCTCCAACCTAGCACAAACAAGGTCTCTACACTTAGTCTAAAATAAGCAATCAAAAGCAAACACAAGAATAAAATCTAGATTCTAAGCTATACCTCGAACTCCAAAGGTCTCTGGTGGCTATAGGCCCAATGCCGCTGCCTGTCATGCGCCACCCGAAGTCTATCTCTAATGAGCTTGACCTTCTCCGCTGCATCAACCACCATCTCCGGGCCAAGCAAAGCTCTCTCGCCTACATCATCCTATGATAACGGAGTACGACACCTCCGTCCATACAACACCTCGAATGGTGACATCTCGATACTGGCTAGGTAGATATTATTGTAAGCAAACTCTACCAAGTGCAAGTGATCCTCCCAAGAGCCTCTGAAATCCAAAACACAAGTGCGAAGCATATCCTCAAGTGTCTGGATGGTCCTCTCTGACTGACCATCTGTCTGTGGGTTATATACACTACTAAACTTGAGCTGGGTGCCCAAGCTAGCCTGCAGACTCCTCCAGAAATGCGAAGTAAAGTGACTGTCCTGATCTGATACTATGCTCACAGGAACTCCACGCAGTCTGACTATCTGGCGCACATACATCTCTGCTAGTCTCTCTGTAGACGTACCCACTTTGAATGGTAGAAAGTGGGCCGATTTGGTCAACCTTTCTACGATGACCCAAATCGCATCCTTCCCGCCTGGAGAACGGGGAAGTCCAGAAACAAAATCCATGGTCACATGCTCCTATTTCCACTCCAGAATGGATAACGGCTGGAGCAAACCTCCTAGCCTCTGCCTCTCCGCCTTCACCTGCTGGCACACTAAGCATCGGGATACGAAGCATGCTACCTCCCGCTTTATCCCGTACCACCATACATGCTCTTTTATATCTCTATATATCTTGTTGCCACCTGGATGCATAGAATACTGGGATCGATATGTCTCCTAAAAAACCTCCTCGGGCAAACGACCCACTCGGTATATACAACCTGGTACCGTACCGCAAAGAACTATCATCAGCAATGGAGAAGTCATCTGATAAACCAATCTGAACCTGCGCCCTGATGCTCCTCAGGGACTCATCCTCAAACTGTGTAGCCCTGATCTGGTCTACCAACTCTGACTGAATCTGCAATCCCCACATCTGTATCTCAACTCCAGGCACTATCACCTCAATGCACAAGCTCTCTAGATCTGCCAGAAGATAACGATCTGTAGTCAGGCACATAGCTACCGGATACCTGCTCAACACATCTGCAACTACGTTTGCCTTCCCTGGATGGTACTACAACAATATGTCAAAATCTTTCATCAACTCCAACCATCTTCTCTGCCTCATGTTCAGCTCTTTTTGGGTAAACACATACTTCAAGCTTTTGTGGTCTGTGAAGATCTTCACACGCTCTACGTATAAATAGTGTTTCTACAACTTCGGAGCAAACATGACTGCTGCCAACTCCAAATTGTGGGTAGGGTAGTTCTTCTCATGAGGACGTAATTATCTAGAAGCATAGGCAATCACCCTCCCATTCTGCTGCAACACACAACCCAGTCCCTTCCCCGAAGCATCACTATAGATAGTGAAACCTCCAGAACCTGATGGCAACGTCAACACTGGAGCTGTCGTCAACCTCCTCTTTAGCTCATCAAAGGCGATCTGGCACTCCTCTGACCAAACAAAATCCACGTCCTTCCGGGTCAGCCTGGACAATGTCTCTACAATCCGGGAAAAATCCTGAACAAATCTCCTGTAGTAGCCTGCCAGCCCCAGGAAACTCCTAACCTCGGCTACTGAACTCGGAGCACTCCATGCCCAACTGCCATGATCTTTCTCGGATCCACCGAGATCCCCTCTCCAGTCACCATATGACCAAGGAATTCAACCTTGTCAAGGAAGAACTCGCACTTCGAAAGCTTTCCATAAAGCTTCTCCTTCCTGAGAGTCTCCAACACTATCCTCAGATGCTCCTCGTGCTCCTCTGGGGTCTTCGAATATACCCAGATATCATCTATAAATACCACCACAAACCTGTCCAGATGCTGATGGAAAACCTTGTTCATCAGATCCATGAACACTGTCAGGGCATTAGTTAACCCAAACGGCATCACCATGAACTCATACTGTCCATACCTGGTCCAAAAAGCTGTCTTCGAAATATCCTCCTTCCTGACCTTCACCTGGTGGTAGCCTGTCCTCAGATCAATCCTGGAAAACACCCTCGCTCCACTCAACTGGTCAAAAAGATCATCAATACGCGGCAGCGGATACTTGTTCTTGATTGTGAGGTTATTCAGAACCCTGTAGTCGATACACATCTGTATCGACCCATCCTTTTTCGGCACAAAAAGTATCGGAGCACCCCACGGAGAAGAACTAGATCTGATAAATCACTTGTCCTGAAGCTCATCCACTTGCTTCTTCAACTCTATCAGCTCACGGTTGCTAACTTTATAGACGTGCTGGGATATCGGCTCCGCGCCTGGCACCAAGTCTATAGAGAACTCCACATCTCTGTCCGGAGGCAACCCTGGCAACTCCTCCGGAAAGACATCCATGTACTCCTCTATCAGTAGATGTAGCGACCTCGACTCTACCACCAGGGCTCCGCAGAAAACTTCCTCGCTCTGCTCTACTGCTCCTCTGGCAAACTGAAACTCTGGCTCACCCGACAGACTAAACAACACTCTGCCTCCACGATAATCTATACTAGCACAATGCATACTCAACCAATCTATCCCGAGTACAATATCGTAGCTCGAAAGTGGCATTACGAGTAGGCACACACTCAACTCTCGGCCTTCCAAGGTAACTCTCCGGTCTCTGCAGACATAACTGACTAGGATAATACCACCCCCGGTCATGATCTTGCAGAGTCTAGCTAAAGGTTCAGCAACAAGATGGTGTCTAACAGCAAAAAATACAGACACGAAACTATGGGAAGTACCAGAATTAAATAAAGCAAGTGCTGGAATGGAATCAAGAAAAACAGAACCTGAGATCATATCACCAACGGGCTTGGCCTCGTCTACGGTCAGGGCAAAAGCTCGCCCTTGCTGTCCTCCTCGGTGCTGCTGCTGGTGCTGAGCAAACCTCTGCTGCTGAGTCTGCAAAGGCTGTCCTCTCTGCTGTGCTGCAGGTGCTCTGACTGGTCCCCTCTGGGCGGCTCCTCCGCCATGAGCTGTACGAGCAAGTGCTGAAGGGCAGTCCTTCAGCCGGTGATCTGCTGTGCCACACAATAAATATCTGCCCAACCTCTTTCTGCATATGTCCCATCCATGCCCTGGCTTCCTACAGAAAGGGCAAATAATTGGCTGCCTCTGGCCCTGCTACTGTCCCTGCCTCTGCTGCTGGGGCGCCTGCCGGAAGGGCCCACGACCCTAACCCTGGTGCTGCTGAGTCTGCTGGAACGGCCTCTTGGCTGGGCCTGCACTGCTGCCTGCTCCAGAAGCATCTCTGCTCTTCTTTGTCTTCAGCTCCAAGTCGTCCTTATCCCTCTAAGCGTCGCTCACAATCTGCTCGAAGGTCGCCTCGCGGTCACTCCTAGTCAAGGACTTGACCGCCATGACCAAACCCTTGCGGAACTTCTGTGCCTTCGCTGCCTCAGTCAAACCCTCAACAAATCTGTCCAGACAGCAGAACTCTGCTGCATACTCGTCTACTAGCATACTTCCCTGGACGAGCGCCTCAAACTGGCTCTCTAAAGCACTGAGAGCCACATCCGGGAAGAACTTCTCCTTGAAAAGCTTCTTAAAAGCTTCCCAAGTTAGTCCCAGTACTGCTATCCGCGTGTCTGTGCGGTACCATGTAAGGGCAAGATCGAACATCTGGCTGTCCGCTGCCTCGATCTGCATACTGGCTGGGATCAGTGCCAGCCTGAAGATGCCCTCTATATGCTCAATCCAGTCATCCGCGTATAAGATCCCCTTTGTACCCCAAAACTCCTTGGGCCACATCCTCTGAAAGTCGATAATGGTGCCCGGCCTAGGATGCTGAGCATTCTCTGCCTGTGGCTGGAGCCACTCTGTCCACCGCTGTCATAGCCACCTGATGAGCATTCTCAATGCCCATCCTCATAACATCCACCTCGGGGTGATGCGCATCCATCATCTCTCGAAAGAATGGGAACAACTGCGTGGCATCAACTGGTGCAGGCGGTGGTGGAGGAGGTACCACCGAAACAAGTGGGGTAACTCTCGGATTGATGGAAGTGAGAGGATCTCTGAGAGAAACAGACGCTCCCTCAACCGCAGGAGTAGCGAGTGGAGCGATAGAGGCTGCCGGAAGTCGAGCAGGACGAGAGGTGGCAGACCTCTCGGTGGCAGCTGCTGGAACGGTGCGCTGAGACCGTATCTTCGGAGGCCTCCTGAACACAGATCAAAAGAAGTCAACACGGTGCAAGAAACGATATCATCAAAGAAGGACAGTAATATTGCAAAAGAAAACAATTTTAGGAAAATTGAAGATAATAAAAGAAATCAGGAAGGGTCCTAGTTATGAATGAGCACACTCTCTCTCAGCCTATATCCTATATCCTATATCCTATTGCAGGTAAACCTAAAAACTAGACCTACATAGGCCACCACCAAAAATGTGTCATGACCCGCACCCGAAAAATCGGGCATGAGTCATGGGTACGTCCAGCCTACACCGTAGAATCGGTGGTAGAATACTTTAAAGGTCCGTTCTAGGTCAACCATCTATAATCTCACAAAATCTGTCAATATATCCTCTCCAAAAGGAGGGCAACCACGCAATATATATATGAACTCTCAATCACAATAACTAGGGAAAGAATAAAAGCATGATATGATAGCACAAAGAAACAAGAACCAAGGAGAGCAATACAATATCCAAATATACAGTCCAAGTCTATAATATCTATAATATCTCACAGGTAATAAAATAATAATACAGTACAGTCATCCAGAATAACAACTGGGAATAACCTAGGAAAACCCACCTAGCTAACTAGGGCGCCAAAAGGCGTCTCCTCGCAGGGCTCCTCCTCAGTCTCGGGGTCGCAACACTCCTCGACACCCGGCCCGTAGAAAGTCGGACAGAAATCCTCAGGATCCTCTGGAAAAAATATGTCCAGTCAGGACTGGAGCAAAGTACATAAATCTGAAAGCAAGTCCAAATACATGGTAAGGTGTATATGACGAGCAATAGAAAAGTATACAAGATGCACAGGAAATAAATACATGCTGGAGCAGAATAAGTAGCTGCAAAGTAAACTGGAGAACAATACAAGTAGAGAAGTAACTGCATGTGAGAAAACATGAATACTAGCTAAGTGCCTTGAGCACAAGTTCGTTATGTGATCGGCTTAGGTTGCACATGAAAAATACTACGATAACTCCGTTATGCATGAATTGTATAACCGACATACACATGAATACTGTTTGGCTTTGATCACATAACCAACTCCTACTCCCCTCCCCCACTAATACTCTTGGATCCAACCACAATATGCTACGTACATGATAATAGCTAGCGCACACGAAGGCGAGAGGACAAGAAGCACATGATAGCACATGAGAATCAATACCCGAAGCACATAATAAAATACACGTAATAGAGTACCCGCTGAACACAGTAAGGGGGATAGCATCTCATAACGGGATCCACTAGTACCAGCTCATGTAATAATGTGTCAGAATCAAGTATCACAGTTCTAAAACAGGTGATATAAACGCTATCATGAAATATAAACTATCAGAGGTAGGTACTCGCCTGACGTCCTGAACAACTGATAAGGATCGAGATCCGGACAGGTGTCGCAAGAACCTAGTATGAAAAGCAGAATTAAACAGGGTTCTATGGATTTAAACTGATATAAAATAATTAAAAATAGGCTTCTAGGGCTATTCTAGGTCGAACGGGTCAAACCGGTGAAATTTGGGTCAAAAAGACAACACGGAGTCCAAAAAGTCAACTATAGGTCAAAACTAGGTTAAATGTTGACTTTTACGGTCAACGGGGACAATTATTGTCAACGCTAGGTCAAATTAGGGTGCCCCTGAAATTCTAGGTCAAAACGAGCTCATTAAGCTAGTAAACTCTCAAACTCGCCTCCTCGAGATACCGGGATACCCTCGGTATCCGATACATCGATCTAGGCTATGCACCCCGCCTAAACCAGCTAAAACCTATGCTAGCACGCATAAATATATACACATATACATATAAAAATCACTCCAATATTATTCCTAGGCAATCGCTCAAAAACCCCGCTCGAAACTCAATACCTTGGATATCTCAAGGTATTGAGATACCTTGATATCTCAAGGTATTGAGATATCTCTCTAATACCCCACTAACACTCTTCTAGTTAGCTATTTATGAATAAACATATATATATCTAGCTATAATCTAGGCTAAAATATATATATCTATGATATATATGCATATCTACGTATCAATATGCATGTATATATCCACAACACTCATATACACATACCCACACACACTCTCAATATGTATATATATCTATATAGTATCTATACCTATATATTGCTATAGGTATATATCTAGCTATATGTATATATGAATCTATGCACATAGATATATATAGCTATCTAACTACCTATCTATCTAGTATCTATCTATCTAACTATCTATCTAAAATCAATCTATCTAACTATCTATCAATCTATTATCTATCTATCTATTAATCTAACCATCTATCTATCTAACTATCTATCTAAAATATATCTATCTAACTATCTATCAATCTATTATCTATCTATCTATTGATCTAACTATCTATCTATCTATATAGATTATATAGATCTCCCTCTCCCTCGCTCTGCTGCTACACGCTGCTGCCCCTGCTAGCCAACGCGATGCGCCCTGCTGCGATGCTGCTGCTGCTTATACTGCTGCTTCTTATATTGCTGCTGCTGCTGCTGCTGCTGTTGCTGCTGCTGTGGGCAGCTGCTGCTGCTATGCAGTGCGCTGCAGCGCGCACTGCTCTGCTCCCCGCTGAGCTGCACTGCCTCGCAGCCACACGCACACACACGACCACACACACAAACACAATCACACACAGACACACATATATATACATATATATATACAACTATATATATATATATATATACACACACTTATTACATATATTCTAATACACACACACTAACATATATACTAACACACACACACACACACTTATGCATATAAATACACGCACACACATATACAAACACATACATTCACACATATATATATATATACGTACACACTACATATATATATATATATATATATATATATATATACACGCATCTATGTATATATAACACACAATCCATATATATATATATATACACATACACATTGATATATATATATATACATATACACACACACGCACACTTATACATATATATATATACAAACACTTACATAGATCTATATACACAAGCATATATATATAAATACATACACATATATAGATATACAAACACATACACATATATATATATATATATATATATATATATATATATATATATATATATATATAACTATATATATATAAACACTCAACAAGACAACACAACACACAACAACGCACACAACGCCCACCAACGCGCGCCCAACGACCCACACGCACACGAATACATATATATATAAAATATAACCCGAGAATTCTAGCACACACTTTCCAATGCAAAACTAACGCATGCACAAGCCCGAAACTATAAAACCAAGTCGAAATGGCCGTTTGGTCATTTCGACGAACACGCGGTGTGCGGTTCGGAAAACCACCTGAAACGCACACCAAACCAACTCAAAATTGGCCCAAAATTTACTCACGGGTTCTAAACGATGTCTAGATACTAGAAAAAATTCTATCCCATCAATTCTAGGCCCGTGGCCAAAACGCGCATGCACTTTTAATCGGCGATGACGAAAATCTCGAAAATGCCCGAAATGCCCGTTTCTTCGCGACACGACTTCACGTGTCCGAACGAAGACACACACTAACCCTCAAGACACCCTACAATATCTACCTAGGTCTGTCTAACCTAGGGTATCATCCAAAATTGGGCCAATTTTGGATTCCACCCGAAATTGACACAAAATCTAGTGTCAAAGTCTCCAAACACAACCAAACTTGTTCCAATTTTCTCCCACGGGTAGGCTTAGGGTCTAGAAAGGTTCTAAACCAATAATTACACTATATAAGAGTAATTAGCAAGGGGAAAGTTAGGGTTTATCTCTTGGGAGTTGGAATCCCAAGGCCAAAGTCTCCAATTTACTTGAAATTACCTCCCTCAAGCTCCAAGCCTCCAAATCTCGCCTCCATACTAAGTCTTGGCTATAAACATCTAGGTTGGGTGAAAATGTAGGGTTAAGGTTAACAACCATGGAGAATAGAAGAAGAAA
The DNA here is from genome assembly GCA_036927795.1 of Iris macrosiphon. Classification (NCBI taxonomy): domain Eukaryota; kingdom Viridiplantae; phylum Streptophyta; class Magnoliopsida; order Asparagales; family Iridaceae; genus Iris; species Iris macrosiphon. The sequence goes on from JAYESA010000010.1 coordinate 149,089,732, forward strand.
GAAGAGAAATAGGGTACTTACTTGAAGTGGAAAGTAGAAAGGAAGAAGGAGTGGAGAAGAAGAAGAAGAAGAAGAAGAAGAAGAAGAAGAAGTGATGAAGAAAATGGGGGGGCTGCTGTGTTCGGCTGGGAATGGGGGTTTGGTCGGGTCTGAGAGCAAGAATAAAGGGTTACAATAAGCCAAAAGACCAAAATGCCCTCCCCTTGGATGCAAACTTGGATTTTTGGGTTTCGGGTTCCAAAAGCACTCAAACTAACTCCCAATCTCTCCAACTAACCCACTAAAAATATAATAAATATTCTAAACCCAAAAATAGGTCTCACAAGGGTGTGGGTTGGGTCGAACATGGGTCCACTAGGGTCTGACACGGGTCCAGGCTAGCCAAAACCCTAAAACAATCAATAAAAAATAATACAATCACTAATTAAATATAATTATAATTAATTACATACAATAAATAATTTATCAAATTAAAAAAAATAACCCTATTTTCTAGAATCGGGTAGTGACACTCTCAGGAGAGAGAAGTTGTACGGGAAGCTTTCAAAGTGTGAGTTCTTCCTTGACAAGGTTAAATTTCTTGGACATATGGTGACGGGTAACGAAATTTCAGTTAACCCAAAGAAGATCGAAGCAGTGGAGTCATGGGCTACCCCCAGTTCAGTAGCTGAGATCAGGAGCTTTCTTGGACTAGTAGGATACTACAGAAGATTTGTACAAGACTTCTCCAAGATTGCAGAGCCAATGACTAGACAGACCAAGAAAGACGTAGAATTTGTCTGGAAAGAAGAATGTCAAGCCATATTTTATGAGCTAAAGAAGAGATTAACGACAACACCAGTTTTGACATTGCCATAAGGGGCAGGTGGATTCACTATCTACAGTAATGTTTCAGGAAAAGGTTTGGGATGCGTTCTTCAACAATACAAAAAATTAATTGCCTATGCTTCAAGACAATTATGCCTCATAAAAAGAACTACCCCACTCACGATTTGGAGTTAGCAGCAGTTATCTTCGCTCTAAAACTGTAGAAGCACTATCTGTACGGAGAGCGCGTGGAGATCTTCACATACCACAAGAGCTTGAAGTACGTGTTTACATAGAAGGAGCTGAACATGAGACAGAGAAGGTGGTTGAAGTTGATGAAAGACTTTGATATCTCATTATAGTACCATCCAGGAAAGGCCAACGTAGTCGCCGATACCCTGAGCAGGTATCCGATGGATATGTGCTTGACTATGGATAAACATTTATTAGCTGATCTTGAGAGCTTGGGAATTGAAGTACTAGTTCCAGGAGTTGAGATTCAGATATGGGGATTGCTGATACAATCAGAGCTGATAGACAAAATTAGAACTGCACAGTATGATGATGAGACTCTGAGGAGTATCCGAGCACAAGTTCGGACAGGATTGACAGATGACTTCACTATTATGGATGATGGATCTTTATGGCATGGTACTAGGATGTGTGTGCCGAGTGGAGAGCTGCACGAAGAGGTTTTGCTTGAGGCACATCGCTCTCAATACTCGATGTATCCCAGAGCCAACAAGATGTATCGAGATTTGAAGCAGCATGTATGGTGGTATGGTCTGAAGTGCGAAGTAGCACGCTTTGTATCCCGATATTTAGTTTGCCAGCAGGTAGAAGCAGATCGATAGAGGCCAGAAGGATTGCTTCAACCTTTACTCATTCCAGAGTGGAAGTGGGAGTACGTGACTATGGACTTCGTTTCAGGACTTCCACGTTCTCCAGAAGGAAAGGACCCGATTTGGGTCATCGTAGATAGGTTGACCAAATCAGCCCACTTCTTACCTTTCAAAGTGGGCACATCGACAGAGAAGCTAGCAGAGATGTACGTGCAATAGATTGTCAGATTACATGGAGTTCCTGTGAGTATTGTTTCAGATCGGGATAGTCGTTTCACTTTCCATTTCTGGAGGAGTCTACAGGCTAGCTTAGGCACTCAGCTCAAGTTCAGTACCGCGTATCACCCCCAAACAAACGGGCAGTCTGAGAGGACTATTCAGACTCTTGAAGACATGCTACGCACTTACATTTTGGATCTCGGAGGTTCTTGTGAGGATCATCTATACCTAGTAGAGTTTGTTTACAACAACAGCTACCTGGCCAGCATTGAAATGTCCCCATTCGAAGTTTTATATGGACGAAGGTGTCGTACAACATTATCTTGGGATAATGTTGGAGAGAGAGATTTGTTAGGACCAGAAATGGTCGTGGATGCAGCAAAAAAGGTAAAACTTATCAGAGGCAGACTGCGAGTGGCGCAGGACAGACAGCGGCATTAGGCCGATAGCCACTGTAGACCCCTAGAGTTTCAGGTATTGGTTTTGTTTTTTATTTGGTTGTGATTGTTTTATTTTAGATTGCATGTTAAGATTGTTTGTTCTAGGTTGGCGATTTGGTGTTCCTACGAATTTCTCTGGCATGGGGCACGATTCGTTTTGGCAGAGGCGGAAAGCTTAGTTTATGATACATCGGGCCCTTCAGTATTCTTGCAAGGGTCGGTGCAGTGGCCTATAGACTTGATTTGCTGCTGCTCTAGAAGAAGTGCAAGACGTATTCCATATGTTACAGCTGAGAAGGTATGTGGCAGATCCTAGTCACATACTAGATCACTCGGAGATCGAGGTTGGACCGACACTCAGCTATTCTGAACAGCCTGTTGAGATCTTGGATCGTAGAGAGAAGGTATTACGGAACCAGACTATTCCTTTGGTTCGTGTTGCATGGAGAAATCAGCCTCCAGGAGAGTCAACATGGGAGAGAGAGCATGAAATGCACGAGCAGTATCCGTATCTCTTCGAGACTTGAGGTATATTTCATTGTTTGATTGTTTGCTCATGTTCTAGTTTATTTTAATTTTGAGGACAATTTTCTTTTAAGGAGGGTAGACTTGTCACCCCCACATTTCAGATTATGGGTATTTTCATCTTTTCATAATTAATGTGTAAATAATTGCATAATAATTAAATTGCTGTAATTTTTATTTGTTGGTTGCACTTTATCGTTGCTACGATAATTAGAGCACTACACTAGCCATTATCTTGCAACAAATTTCACACCCTTGTCCTAGACATGCCAGACTGTAACTTTGACCTTTGTATGACTCATAACCATATCTTGTTGTGCTTCACCTTAGTCGCACAGCATTCGTCGCAACTGACTACACTTAATTCTATATAAATCAAACCTTGTATCCTTGTGTGTTCCAATCAAAATTGAAGACACAATCTTGACCCATTTTGAGTAACCCAAATTAGGATAATATTCTATTCTGAGTCTACTTCATTCATGACACTTGTGCCCCACTTAAATTCAGCCCCTTGTACTTGTAATTTATTTTAGAACACCACTTGCATTTATTTTAAATAAATTAAATTCATAAATCTCACGTTGTGCAATTTTCCAATTATTGGGCACTTTTGTGCAAAAATGCATGAAGGTGTCCGCCCTTGGGACACGACACGTAAATAACCTATTTTTTCCCTTCATGTATATTTTTCCATAATTTTCAGGAGTGTGTAATTTAACATCAACCTCCTTAAACCATGGCCCCAAAACCTTGAACCAATGCGTCTTAACCTTCTATTTTTAAATCCAATTAAATCATATTCCTTGACATACCCATGAGAAGGCCCACTCCCTAGAGGGCTTTGACCAAAGTCAACTTCTAGGATAACCCAAACCCATTGCATATAAATATTCCTTTTCCTTGTGTTTTCCTTTTTCTCAAACCTAGCTAATAGCATCAGCCGTAACCCCTCCTCCCCTTCCGGTTCATTCACCTCCTTCGCATCATCTCCTTCCCTCACCCCGCCGACCCGAGACCAGCACCCCTTCGCCGGAGCAGCCTCGTCAACCGCAGCACGCAGCACGCAGCCGCCTGGACCGAGCCCAACTCGCGCTCGCTTGGAGCCACTGCCAATTCCCGGAGCACACGACTGAATGTTGGAGCCACCCTCAACCATGCCGGGATGCTGATACGAACGACCCGCCTCCACGCGACAACCTCGCCCGCTACACTCGTCATCATCTCGCCGCCGAACCCACTGTACTCACCTCGACTCAGAGCCCGGAGCCACTGACCTGCTGCCAACCGACCACCTGCTGTGAAGACCCGACATCGACTACCCTCAACCGAACACCCTGTGACGACCTCGACGCACGACTCGCCCACGTACCCAGGTTTGAGTCCCCTCTCGCGTACGTGTACGCGTACACGCACACGCGTATTCTTCATTGTATGCATGCGTATAATAAGCTATGATAGTATACACATATCATATGATGGTAGATTGGTGTATTTGTAGGTACATATTATATATCTATATGTATATAAACCTAATTGGTATATATATGGTATATGTACTAATATATGTTTAAATATAATTTGGCATATATATATAGTATCTCTCAATTAGTATAAATACATATATATACATATTGTATACATCTCCCTAGTATATGTTTAATATATATACAAAGTATTGATTCTATTTAAAGTATATATATATATATATATATATATATATATATATACATATATGTCTATTATAATTGTAACCAATGGATATTATGAATAAGTTAGTTCATATTATGTACTATATATTATATATACTAGATGACTTGAATATAACCACGGATACCCCGTAGTTACATTGACCTGTGACCATGTAGTATGTTAGCAGACTGCTATATATACAACGATGTACTAGCAAGACCCGTATCATCGACTGTCTGTTATGCATAGCAACTACAGACATAACCCCCCCTAGCGTAGTCTCTGAGATCATTGTGTTGATTGTGTATTAGAGTAATATCTGATGCAGTATTGTGTTATATGATATGTCTATAGGACTGTTGGATCATTCAGACGATACTTTGGAACCAGGATATTGGTATTTCCAGCTAAGGACCACAAGCGAGTACATTCTCTGACAGTTTCCATTATATTGATTATCTCTATAACTCTTATTGTATAGAGTACATGACTCTGACACTGTTATTTATACGAGTTGGCATTATCGAAACCTGTCACGAAGAGTTGTGATTTGGAATCCATCGTGCTAGTTGGGGAAAACGGGGAAATATTAGTATCTTATGTGATCATACCCAATTTTACATGCATCACAGCTCACCCACACCTCACATCGGTGCAGCCTGACCATTACATGCCTCATAGCCTGTTATGTGTGACTAGACTGACTATTGCTTGCATCATAGCTATCCGGATGGTTAGCCTGACCTTACATGAACCATAGCTAGTCATACATAGCGAGCCTGATCAGTCCCAAGTCGATCACATGATATGCTGATGTTTCAGACACTTAGTTAGATGTTCTTGACATGTATCTCTAGTATATTGATATAGCATTCCTTATGTTTTAGTCATGATTCTAGCATTCATATATATACCAGTTCATTGTTCTAGCGTGTACTTATATTTCTATATTCATTGCTAGATGTACATTGATGACGACCTATACTCCAGTACTTCATTATTCCAGTATTCCTTTATTCCAGCATTTCTTTATTCCAGTAATTCATTATGTCCAGTATTTCTTATTTCCAGTTTCATATATATCTTGTATTTCTTTATACTATGCTATAGATTTTGTCAATATATGCGAAACTGCTGTTAGTGCTTGTACTTTGTTCCAATCCTGACTGGATATTTTTTCCAGAGGGTCTTGAGGAGTTCTGTACCACACACTATGGACGGTTATAGATGTAGACTACACACCAGAGATCTTAGAGTAGACTATTCCTTTAGATGAGATATTACCTGCAGCTATCTAGATAGTATTTATCTTATGCATCTGGGACTTATTTGAGATTTATTTCAGTTTATGTTTAGACTTATGTTATATTTAATTTGAGACTTGTGGAGACTTTATGTTGGACGGCTAGACGGTGATTTATCTATATTTTGAGACATGGTGTTTGACTATATCATTCTTCTAATCTTTTATCATGCCTTTATACTCTTATAGATGTTGTGATCGAGTTTACTTTATGAGATATTGTGAGATGTATATTTTTCTCCTTATTGAGATTGATATCATTAACAGGTATTTAGTTACATAGTATTATTGTGACCTAGACAGCGTTCTACCGCCGATGCTGTGGCGTAGGCTGGACGTACCCGTGTACTCGTGCCCCTATACCGGGTTCAGGTCGTGATAGGATACCCTTTGAAGTTATAATAAAGTCAAAGAATTTGCCACTGGAGACTCCCAAGAAAGACTTGGTGGAGTTCATCTTCAGTTGGTGCGCTCGCATTAAGTCGAACACCGTCTTCAGGTCATAGAGATGATCGTCCCAAAAATTGCTCTTGACAGCAATGTCATTAACATAACACTCCTCTGTTTTGTGCAGATGACTGCGAAAGATGGTCCTCATAGCTCGCTGGTATATCGCACATGCATTCTTTAGACCGAAGGTTATCACTACGTAACAGTACACCCTTAATGGTGTTCAGAATGACACGTGCTTCTCATCGTCGAAAAATATCTTAATCTGGTTGTAGCCGGAGAACCTGTCCATGAAGGACATACCCTCGAAGCTACCGGTGTTATCGATTATTACATCAGTTATCGACAGAGGAAACTTGTCCTTTGGACAGACCGCATTTAAATTATAAAAATCTATACAGATCCTAATTTTGTCGTTCTTTTTTATGACTGGAATAAAGTTGGCTACCCAATTTGGATGCTGCTCCTTGCGAACAAATTCGCTTGCTATCAGCTTATTTACTTCAGCTTTGATGGCATTCAAGACATCGGGACGAAACTTCCACTGTTGTTGCTTCACTGGCTTAGCATTCGAAATAATATTGAACTTGTAAAAAGTGATTTGAGGGTCCAATCCTGGCATATCTTCATAGCTCTAGGAAAATATGTTGATGTATTCTCTTACGAGATATAGCAAGGATTCACGATCTTCGTCGGACAGACTCTTGCTAATAAAGATAGGTTTGGAGGAGGATTCATCGCCCAACGTACGATCTCATCTTCAATAGGGGGTTCTCGCTGCTCAAAACGTAACTCCCACTGTGATTCTAGCCGTTGAGCCCATGGTTATACTTCGAAGAGTTTGACTGGCTGATCGTCATCCTTTTTTGGATGAGCTGAAGCCATATTGACGGACAGTATATGCCTAAGCATATCTCTGATGCTTGTGTCGGAGTCCCAAACGAAAGATTCTAAAGAGTGAGAATTCAGTTCATCTTCCTCTTCTAAGCCTTCAGGTGTTGTAGGAAGCGTGACGTATCCTAGATCACAACTAGTACATTGGTAGTACATCTCATGCTTGCCTATAGGAGCAAAGTGACACAGAGGCAAGCGTCGCCCCTTGCCATAGTTTAGGCCATGGTCTCTCTTCATCTCGTAGCCCATTTTCTGGATAATGTTCTTGGTTTGCACGTTGTAACGGTAGTCCTACTGCGCTCGGGCTCTAGCTCATCAGGAAGCAAGTCTTGACGGCCTTCTACTCTACCAAAGATGATGGGTTTGTCTCCTCTCTTCCTTATTGGAATTATGAAGTAGAAGTCTTGACTTGGGAAGGTTTGTTCACTACGTAAGTGGAAGTTACTTGTGGGTGCAGTTGTACCCCTAGGCCATATTCTAAAAAAAATATTGTACTTAAACGTGCAACATCGAAGTAGTTCAAAGATAGCCCTTTATTAAGGAAGTAAGGTATCTTTTTAGTAGTGATTACATCGTCCAGAGATGGGACATCGGCACAGGTTGCCACATGCTCTCCAGGCTCGTCTCTATTAGGATCCGTCTCCAGTGTAAGTGATGCTTTCAGAGGCCTCTTACGCAGTTTCACCACCAGGGATTCGGAGACATTTGCAATGGGTGGTTCCTCCCTTCGGGGTCCTCTTGGTCTTCCCCGACTGACCATAGTAGGTTATGTAGCCTTTCTACAGAGATTAACCACGAGAGGGGCAGGGGTGTTGCTGACACTACTTTTGAGACGAATCCTTAGGGGTTCGTCCGGTGCTTTATCGACTTCTGCTTCATCATCAACACCGTCCTCTATTTCCTTCAGGTGGGTCTATTTGTATAAGAGCGAGTCAGAGTAGTAATTCTTAATCCCTTTGAAAGGATATACACCGACGAATTCTGTTATGACGAGTCCTTTGGTGTCGATGTATTTTAGGCATTGATGCAGAGTTGAGGGCACGATCACATATTCTACTCTGACGACTCCAAGGATGCCTTAGCAGTACGTTATAAGATACATCCATGTCGATGACATAGCAAGTGACCTCTGTTCCAAGATCGCCTATCTGACACTTTAAACGGATTTTACCCAGAGGGTAGCTTCTTACAGTGTTAAAGCCACTGATGGTCGTGTTGGTTGTTGTTAATCGGTTAATCAAAATTCTTAAGGTTTGGAGTAGACTCCGTGGGATGATACTGAGAGATCACCCTGAGTCGATGTGCATCCGGTCCACCTTAATGGCCCCGATATACCCTGTGTAGTACAGAGGGCGGTCGTGTCTATTATTTTTTAGCAACATGTCCTATTGCGAGAACGTGTTATTCAAAATTATTTGTATCACAATGTTACAATGAGGACATGCCGCGAGATTCTCGGATGGCGGCTTGACTTGGACCAAGTAGGAGTCGACGTTCTGTAATGCCCCGCTCAACGCATCACGGATCTCTTTGGAGAAACAAAGTAGCTCAAACAGTGATAACTTTGTTGGAGTATTGGCTAGCTGTGCCAATATGTCAAAGTTTTAGGGCTTGTCCAGCCCTGGTGCTGCATCTTTTTTCAAAGGTTTGTCGAAGTAAATCTATTTTTGTTTTTTCTTGTCCGCCATAGAAGGCTGGGACGAACTTGACTCAAATGTCCTTGGAGTTGTAGGTACAGCAGTTGGAGGTGCACCGTCCTATGTAACCGTATCTTAGTCACGCAAGAAGGTTTACCCCAACCTGGTTGCTCCTGCCAAGGCTTCATTAGTAAAAGGAGTGACCATATAACAGGATTTAAGCCACCATTCCAGCTGCTCAATTACGAGCCGGAGGCAGATTAACGACCTCCATTGTTGCCTTTGGGATTTGTACCACACCATCTTGGGCCTCCATCGCTTGGAAGTCGCCAAATGGGAGAGATATCATGTTTGCGACGACCGTCTTGTCTTCAAAGTTTAAAGTGAGGGCCTTGGAATCGATCAGCCGCTGAATTTGTCTTTTTAACATATAGCAGTCTCATGTTGGATGGTGGACATACCGATGATAGTGGCAGTACTTAGGATCATCGACTTTATCTGCCTTGTCAGGCCATTTGATGTCAGTCAGTCGAGCTTATTTCCCTTTATCAGTACATCAAAAATCTCCATGATGTCATCTTCATTGAAGGAGTAGGTCTCCTTCGGCCATGGTGCTTTCGTCGACTTTTGAGTGGATGCAGCCGAACCTTTCAACACATTAACGATAAGGAAATGCTTCCCTTTAGCGTCACGACCATTATTGTTGTTGTTATCATTGTTGTTGTTGAAGGAATGCTTTTTCCTGTCATCAGTGACAGAGATCTATATTCCCAATAGTCGGGCGTCCTTCATATTCTTTTCGACGATGATAATGCTTATGATGAACGTCGTCCAATCCTCGAACTAACCGGCGTGTGTCCAGAGTCTCACTATTGGTAGGAGATTCATCCGGCATGTGTCCATCAGTGTGGACTCAGGATTGCCGGGGATCAATTTCAGCGCTGTTTGTCTATATCATTCTTTGTAGTCATACTGTCATAACCCGCACCCGAAATGAGGGCACGAGTAGTGTCACGACCCATACCCGGTATAAGGGCACGAGAGCGTGGGTACGTCCAGCCTATGCCACAGCATCGACGGTAGAACGATGTCTAGGTCATAGTGGTGCTACTATATAACTAAACGCCTGTCAATGATATCCATCTCCATAAGGAGAACAATATATATCTCACAATATCTCATAATTTAAACTCAATCACAACAACTATAGATCTAATTGGTCTCATGACACATAGTTGATGTGTCAAATTCATAATTCTCCCAACATACCAATAAATTACCTCATAGAACTCACAATACAAAGCCAAATAGCCTAGAACTTGTTCCTATAGGTAGTCATATGTCATAGGGTCATTCCTAATGGTCAAATGCATGATTAAGAAGTCACAATAAGAGAGAAAATTAGGAATTACCAATTAGAAGATAGATTCCTAATGAAAATATAATTGGATACGATCTAGACACGATCTCTAGCTCCAAAGCTCCTCATCCTTGTGCTCCTTGCTTCTCCAAGCTCCAAGGCTCCAAGAGTGATGAATTTGAGAAGGAATTGGTGGTCAATTGTGTAGGAAATCAATAGAGTAAAATAGAAAATTGGGAATCTAGAATTTAGATCAAAATAAAATACAAATGAGGAGAGAGAGAGAGAGAGAGAGAGAGAGAGAGGAAGAAGAACCCCCTTCTATAGTGGCCGGCCTATTCCCCCTTCCTCAAGCAAATTTAAATGTCCAAGTTGCCCCTACATGTTGCATTATGAGGAATAATTAATTATGGATATTTTGGAAGTCTCTAACTAATTATAATTAAACTAATCCTCCTTAATTTAATTAGTAGAATGACTAATGGTCTTTGTTCCAAGTTGGGCTCACTAATTGTCATGACAAATCTAAATAGGTCCATATGTGACAAGTCTAAATATTGTCTAGTCTCTCTAACTAACTAATTAACACATGACACAAGTTTCTAAGAACCAATTAATACAAGTACAATAATCATAGCTCAACTTAATTAAATAAATAATAAAATTATCACACAATTATTCAATATTATATTCCTAAAATAAATATCCATGCCAAATTACCAAACTATCCCTAACTGGAAAAGTGAAGGTGACACACGCACAGGATCCTTTTCCCTTTGAGTGATATCCATAAGGGATGACATAGTCATGTTCATTCCTCCATCATAGAATTGAGAGAGGAAGAGGCTTTTGAGGTCTTCGAATTATGAAATATAGTTTTCTAGAAGGCTGCAAAAGCATCATAGGCTACCCCGGCCAAGGCCCCAACGAAGATCTTAGTAAGGAGGGCGTCGTCTCGGAGTAGATGTCATGTCATCATATCAAAGTAATTCATGAATTGATGAGGGGAGGTCTTCCCGTTAAACAGAATCATGGACAATAGCTTATACTTGGTCGGGTACACCATATTTTTCCACTATAGAGGATATGGTTGACGTATCCCGAGTTTACGCAGCGTGTCCCGGTTGTTTATCGAGTCAAAATAAGCTCGTAGTCCTCGAACTTCATGAATTGCTTTATAGGCATCATTCGACTATGAAGGAGCCAACGATCGTGGCAAAGCATGATTGTCACTTATGGGGGAGTGGTTGTATTTGACTCCCCGTTGGTTCCCGGGGCCTGGCTTGCTTGCCCTGAGGTCCTCGGTAGTTGTGGAACCATGCTGGCCCAGAGTTCCAGGATCGTCTGGGTTAGAGTCTGCATCGAAGCGCTCATGGTCTGCATCATAGCTTCAAACGTCTCAAGGCGCTATCGATTACTGGTACCCTCGTTGTCCTACCTGCCACGTACATTGTCATCACGTAGGGAGAGGCAGAGGGGACAGTAGACCTTTTGCTTTCTGCCTCTGACCAATGAGTCGCGTTGTCCTCAGGGAAAGCTAGTAGTGCTGCATCTTCTTCAAACTCAGAGGGAATGTTATCCCGAGTGCTAGAAGTTGCTTTATTTTGATGAGGGTGACTACCCTTAGGAATTTTTGCCCCCGTTCCTTGAGAATCGCTGTCTCCTTGGAATAATGGGTTATTATAAAATTCAGGAGGATTACTGCCCCCGACTTGTAGAGTCACCTCAGGTCTTGGGGGAAGTACCACCCCCAGTGGATGATAATCTTGTCTTTTAGCGGGTACCCAGGAATATTCTTTCTGTAGGTACGGCTACTCGTCCTCCTTGGGCTCACCTTCTCAATATGTTGGTTGAGAGTGGAGGGTTGGAGGCTTTTGACTTTCAGCCTCCTTTTGTGGATAGAGATCTCCAAGTAGAGAATACGAGGTGAAGGGAAACTCCTCCTCCTCTGGCATTTGTACATGTTTTTTAAAATGTTGTCGGGAGGGTGTTTTTGGTTGCAGATGCTGGAATAACGACTGCCTGGTTGCAAGTGCTACTACTTTAGCGTAGCAGCGATTGATAACGATGCTTGCACAGTGATGCCCCGGAGGAGACATAACATATGCCATAGCTGTTTTCCTTGCTTTGCGCTTTTGATTAATCATATTGCGTAAGTCGAGCGAGTATTTATCACTTTGGTACCCTCTTTATGCGTATGGGTAAACTGAACACATGGGTGTGTAGGTGGTATTTTTGCTTTTTAACCTAGGGCTAGTACAAGAACTTCCCCTAAGTCATCATTGGAAGACTTTTGAGACTGGCCTATTCTACACGTCCCAACAGTAACGACCTGTTCTGCTCAAGCGGACTGCCAATTCAAACGATAAAAGTACAAATGACCCGACATGTTATGCTCAGCGAGAATACTCGTTTTAGGCAAAGTGATTACCAGATTTGGCCCTTCAGTTGTTCCGTCTTAGGCTTTCAGAGGGTCGCTCGGAGTATCTCTCGACCGAGGCGAATCATCGCTAAGGTGGGTGGCTACGATGAACTTGTCTTTGCTTAGCCAACACACTTAAAATATGAAAGATACATACTAGTCGCTCGGTGAATCACCCCCTGCATGCTAATAAGAATATAACACACCTAGCTAAGGGAATAATCCCAACTTGTATTGCTTGTGTTAGAATATGGAAATAAAATATTGCTTATAATTGGACCCTCGCATGCGCCTTTTGCCTTGTGCAACTAGACCCCGCTATGCCTCGAGTAGAACATCACACTCTTCATAGTGCACTGCTTCACTTACTACACATCACGACCCTAGATTATGTCGCTCGGTATGTCCCTTTACAGTTTCTCTCCTCGGCTTACCCTTAGGCCCGTGTTAACGTAATGATTGAGTTTCAAATATAAATGTATGCTTGCCTACTTAGTGTAGTTAGTACTCATTGCCTCATTTTAATGTTTGCTACACAAAATTATGCCATAATCAAGTAACGCTATCTGTATCGTGCATGCATCAAGTTAGTCAGGAGACTATCAAATAGTTCTTCTGTGCAAGTGTGAACCTAAAAGTATCCGGGACCGTACCATTGGGTTGCCAAGGCAGTCCCTACACCAGGGGAATGCATCAAGGCAAGTTTATATCTGAACATAGATCATGTCAAGTTTATATCTGAATGATAATCATGTCAAGTTAATATCTGAACGAGAATCATGTCAAGTAAAGAAAGAATCACAGCTCGTGGAGCAAATGCTCGGTTCAGAACAAAGAATCATGGATTATCATATCAAGTAATGGATTTGGAAGACCAAGACTTGCTTGTCACAGGACAACTTGTGCACAAGGGGATTATAATATCTCGTTCCGCGGATGATCGTCGGGGCACTGGGGTCCATCCGGTCTAGACGAAACTATCGGTAGTCATTTACATCGAGCGAAATATGTGTGCAATGCCCCATATTCTTGCTTGCACACCATTCTGACATGAGACTACACCATCCAACTATGGCGTCATGCCAGTAACCTCCTGTTCATATAGATAAGTCATCCTCGCTTAGCGGTTATCCACGTGCGAGTCATTATATCGCATCGAGAATAGTCTGAAATACCTGAACGATCATAAGTATAACGTACTTGTACATATGGAATACTTCAACATCTTCTGCAACACACTTTCGGATAATCCTTGTAACTTGTGCACCCAAAACATAAACTCGTTCAGTATACTTGTGTTTGCATATACTTTTGCCCCTTGATTCATTATATATGCTTCTTGTGCTTGTTTTAACTTGGTTTACCTTAGACAGGGAAGGACAAATGGTAAGTTGGTAAGTCTCGTCGTATTTTCTCTTATATCGTACGGCGTACTGCCACACGAGTTAGGCTATTAAATATTGCAATAAAACTGATCCTAAGGCAAGAATAGAAAGATAACTAAATAATTGATGCATAGAACCTTTTAAACATGTTTAGATTTATTTAGTGGGCTAGTAGCCTCCCCACCAGTGCATTCATGTATTGATAATCCACCAGATTGTTTACAGGATATGGGAGAACCTCGTTCAGTGCGGATGCCTCCTTCGTGCGTGCTAAGGCGTGGAGTTCATTCTAAAGCCTTGGAGCGTTGCATCCGGAACTGAAGCGCATATACGGGACATAATGTTGGAACATCGCCTATATATTATTCTATAAATATAGCCACTTGGCATGCTTTTACTATTTCAGAGAGAAGCTTGAGCGATTTGTAACACTTGTTCAATATCGATAAAGAGTTTGCTTTAATTCTATACTTGTGTTATTCAATGCTTCCGCTATTGACGACTCAGTGAACTTGTTACCAATTGCCTATGCGTTTATAATTCTGCTGCACTCAGACAATTTGTGTGACTCTGTGGCTTAGAGCTCTTATCGCTAGCATAAACCACGGCCTTGCACGAGCTCGGTTTACGCTCATGCGATATCACGTCCAGATGGGTCAAGTGATCGTCCGGCGGGAGCGTTGGCAGGGTGATCCTTACCTAGCGTGGACAGCCGATTAGCCTGCGGAAGATCAGGGTGTGATAGATTAGTATCAGAGCATGACTTTACGTCTTTGGACTTTGTTTCAATTTTCTCAGTTTCGAAAGCTTGTTCTTGGGTTATGTGTATACGCTCTCTCTCAGTGTTCTAACAGAATATTCCAACAATGAGTCTAAATACTTTCAAAAAAGTGCATATGAATGATGTGATTGCTTGTACGAAATTGTGGTGCTAAGGCATTTGTGCCGACCTATGCTAGACCCTTTAGGATTAGACTCGTGCTAGAATTGCGACTTATGTGTGAACCCGAAATCCCTATACATGATTATCCAACTAGTTAGTGTACGAAACCGAATATTGCCTAAACGGTTAGCTATGCACATGGCCTTCGACTAAGTTGTGTAGAGTATCATACGCCAAGACCCTTTGGTGCAAGCTAGTTGCAAACGAGTTTGGAATATCATTCAGGAAAAGGATAAGTCAGACTTAGAATGGTAACCGATTGAAACATTATCAGATTATCGCTTAGGCGAATAAAAAAAATCGTGCTTAAATTTTGGGAAATAGCTCAAACAGTTTTTTGTGTCGGAAGATACAAATCGAATATGGTTTACTTGGATAACTATCAAAAGAATATATACGAGACAAGATTTATCAGACGATGCTTAAGTATCATGCAGAAATTCTAAGGAAAACTTGGTGAATATGCTAGCGATTGATGCGAACATCGATTGAGGAATTAATTGGATGACTCAATTCCGAGTAGTGTATGGATCATTTAGAAATATTCTAAACGGATTCATAGGTCTCGTGCGATAGTCGGATTGAACGAATTGAGGAATGCCTTGAATAAATGATAAGGCTTATGTCGAATAGGGATTCACAAAAATGGAAATCGATATCTTGGTTAAGGAAAAACTTATTGGAAACTTGAGGATCGTGCGAGCGATTTTGGATTAAAACAAACGAATTAAACTTGAATACAATATCGCTCGAATAGAAGTTAGCCCGAGAAAGAAATATTTTGGTTCGATGAAAGATATAAGCGATAATGGATTTGGCTTGGAGTTTGGAAGAATGATCTTAAAATCTAGTTCAAAACGATAACCTCAAAATCAGTCCCAGCGAAAACGATTATCCTACGGGAGAGCCGACATGGTAATTTTACGTACGGCAGGGATGATCGAACTCACGGGAACATGTTCAGTGATTATTCCAAATGAACTCGATGAATAGAACGTATCAAAAATAAATAGACCTGGGGCATAAATATTTGAAACTTAGTTGCTTGAGGAATAATAAAAGTAGACTATGGATTTATCGAACGGTAACGTTGAAGTTGGATGATTTTGCTAGACGAACTATAATTACTACATAAATGGACTTGACTCAATGGATTTTATATATAACTTGGATGGAGCAAAGAAAAATGATAAGGTGTCTTAATCATTTTGATAAAAACCATAACGTTCAAACATTTTTGTCTTGTGCGAGCATAACTCTATGCTCGTACATGCGTTACGTCCGGATTAGGACGATTATCCAGCGGAAGCATTGGCGTGGTAATTTCACGTCCAACGAGGGTGATCAAACTTGTGGGAGACCGGAGCGTGACAACTAATGGATCATCTTGACTTTTGGTTCGACACGATAAGACGAATTGGAAATGCAAGTGAATCAAAATATTTCAAGGATAAGTTAGCCTAGAACCTGGAGTAAATCATGCTTGATGGTTTCATGAATGGATACATGAATCAGGTTAAACGAATTGGAGTTAAACAAAAGGTTTAGAATTGAATCTTGGCTTGGATGGTCTAGACTTGGAATGGATAAGAATTATATCAAAACATGCTTGAGGAGATAGACTATGCAAATCACTAGGCTTGTCTTGCAACTTGGATATACCATAGATTTTACTAAATGGACTCAAACCCCTGTACAAACAAACGCGTTATTGTGTGTAGGAAAATCTATGCTAGATATTTAAAAATCTGAGTGAAACGAGCTTGGATAGAATACCCCGAACAAATGAACAATGGTTTAACCATAAAAATTGGGGCGAGCACCGTGCGATAAATTTGTACGATGTATCGTGTGCTTGAACTTGTACCTATGACCTTGTGAGCTGACCTAGCAATTAGGCAGACGATCCTGTGCCGAGTAAATGAACTTGTGTAACCGACTTTAGATCATTGCTTAAACAAGCTATAGAACTAGGGCTGCAAGACTTAGGGTTAGACTTAGAACGATAATGTGTGCTATGTTTGACCCGAACGGATGGACGCTAGTCGGTAGATCAAATAGATCGTGCTTAACGGTAGTGCAAATACTTGATTTGAGTTGGAATGGAAAAGGCTTAGATTTTGATTGACCCTATCGGAAGTATCCTTGTGATTTATAAACGAGAACCCTTGAGATTTTCGCAAGTAGCTTATCCGATTTCACTATCTCTAAGTTTGGTTGAATGCATATGTTTGAGGGGCGCCTTGACCGTGTGCACTGTAAACCCCCTCACCTAAAATAGATATTTTTTTGTGTATTTTATATTATTATATTTATTACAGATGTTGAATTTTTCTTAGAGTATTCTCTTAGTTAATTAGAAAATAAATTTTTTGATATATTTAATTATATAAATATTTATTTAGAATCATTTTTAGGCTATTTTAGATTTTTGGAGATTTTTCTAGAATTTTTGGTAATTAAAACCTAGGAAGATTAAATTTCTAGGACTTCCATGATTTACTATGAGACTATACTTGAATGTTGTTACTACCAAACATTTATTTTAGAGTTAAAATATTTAAATATATTTTTTGTAATTTATTTAGAATTTTAAGGAATTTTTGGATTTTTGGAATTATTGAGGATTTATTTGGTTATATAAAGTCTTAATATCAGATAGATGCTAATTTAGTATTAATAGATATTAATAAGATTATATATAAATTATTTGTATTATCTTTAATTCAATTTATTATTATAAATTATTAAGATAAATTTAAACTATATTTTAAATTAATTTAAATCCTGAGCCTACTAGGAAAACAACTTCAAGCATATCCTATCCTTATTTAAACTGATCCTAATCATATCCAAATTAGCCAATCCTAGTCGTATTCAATTAAGTAGTCTCTACCATTATAAATACCTATTAGACTTATGGAATAAACTCATCTTTCATAATTTTCTTCCCCAAAAACCTCTCTTTTTTGTCCAAAAATAATCAAAATTCGTCATAAATTCAGCCTCATTTTTTAGTAGTTATGACAACTTAAAAAGATGATATATCCTAACTCCGAACTCCAAACGCGCTTCAGTTTTTTTTGTTAGAACCATATCAAGGTTAGTTTTCTGAATATATAAATTATTTTAATAATTTTAGAACCTATTTATCCAGAATATTCTAAAAGTGTCAGTTGTCCAAAATCAGACGCGTTTTCATATTTTCAAGATTTCGGGAGATCCCAAACTCAGAATTATGAGCCGTTTGAAATTTCGAAAATCTGACATGATGAAATTATATAAAATTATTTTTCCAGAATTTAATATATAATTTTAATCTACTGTAAAATTTGTGCAACGTAGACGTAAATAGGAAACCACCAAAAATTTGTCATCTGTGCGCCCTTGTGGCCATAACTCTTTACCGACTTGTGATTTTATGGAACTATCGATTCTAACATTCATGTAGCATTGAAATCTATAGGATTCCATAGACAAATCCAGGATTTGAGTTGGTTGACTTTTGGTCAACGGATTGCCTCGATTTGCGTGCCAAGGATCACAAATCCATAAAGTTGACTTTCTTTGGACCAAAATTAGAGTTTAATAATAAAATCAGATTATAATAAGATTAAAATACTATTTTAGATTATTGTATTCAGAATTAAAGATTAAAATGGAGGAACCTATTCATCCACTTTTGTAACCTAACTTGTTTAATTTATGTGACGGGTAGATCGGACGACGCCTTGAGTTACGACTTCATCCTTTTTCAGAGCAGGTAAGTATACCTTACCTTGTTGTACTGTTTAAATTCTATATTATTATTTGCCTGTTTATATTATACGACTGTGCGCGTCCGAGAGAGACTCGGGTGCAGTCAACGGAGGCGTTGACGTTAGGACTTATGTCTGACCTAGTATCTTGTAGACCCACCTAAAGTTGTGGAGTTATTGGTATGACTCCCAGGCCTTGACATATTTCTTACACGTGTTGTGAGTCTCATGTAGGTCACGGACTTGCGTATGTGGTTGGCCACCTGTGCGTGTAGGCATGCGACGGATAGGGTATAACTGCTAATAGTGATGCATGTTAGAAGACTTAGCAGTTATTGGTAGGCGGAGCATAGACTATCATGGTATGATGGTCCAATCCTTGTCCTTGTTTGGTTGTAAGGTTGGACTACTGTTCTAACGATAGACTATGAGCCAGAGTTACGACGCCGCGATGTAGTAGCTAAGGCGTGTTGTGGATACAACATGCATAGATCATTGGGCGGGAAGGATGACTTATAGACGTATGGGACACCCCACTTCCTTTACACTGCTGCCACACTCGACGGAGTGATATGGACGATATATACTATACTGCTGCCACGTTCTTCGGAGCGATATGGATGATATATACTACACTGCTGCAACGTTCTTCGGAGCGATATGGCCGATATACTGTACTGCTGCCATGCTCTTCGGAGATGGACGTTATTACTGAGCGCCCTCCTATGGGGGCATATGTAACATATACTACCCAGTTGTCACGATTGGTGAATTACGTCAGCATATGTCTAGCATACACTCTCCCATACACTCTCCCATACACTCAAAGTTATCCTCAAGTTGCATTTCACTTAGATGGTTAGGTCACCCTTAATTTTTCACAGTATTTACTTTATGGCATGCTTTTATGTATCTTATTATGTCCCTCTGAGAACCTGGTCCCTTTCCAGGTGTATTATTTATGAACATTTGCAGAAGCGCAGATCCGGACTGGCTACTTATATTGTGAGAGGTCTTCTCTTTGAGCCTCGTGATCGCTAGAGGTTGAATTTATATTATTTGTCTTGTTTATTCTTCATTCTAGTTCGACAGTAGATTTGTTTCCATCCGACTATCATCTTGAGATACCTCATATTGATATCTAGTTCATAGATACTAGTCATTTATTTATATATGAATTCTGTGGATGAGATTTAGTTATGCTCTGAGATATATATATATATGTTTACCACTTATGAATTGTTATTCATATTACAGCGTACGTGTGTTATGGTTTCCATATATTGGAGTGCCATATTCATACGGCTGGCATACTTACGTGTCCTAGTCCTATGTATTTTTGGGACTGGGGTGTGACATACACGATCCAAGACTTAATGATATGTGAAACTCGAGTGCTAAGACTTCGCTATCGCCGAGTTGGTTGACATGCATATGTTTGAGGGGCACTTTGAATATGTGCACGATCCAGACTTATGATATGCTAATCTCGATGCTAGTACAAGTGAATATCCATACGAATAAGTATAACGACTTGTATAAGTTGCCTCGGCCTTAGATCATCATTCAAGATGGATTATAAAGGACCCAGCATGCACACAACATGGTGTAAGGAACGAGTAAGAGATCCGTTCGAACAAAATTAGATCTAGTGGTACCGATTGCTATGCTTGTGATAGATTCGATACTGTGATAGAACGGCCTGCGCTCAGGATGTCTCGAGGATGAGACTTTTTCTGAGTGGTGTATAATATAATGACCCATTCCACTCAAGCGGACTGCCGATTCAAACGGCAAAAGTGCAAATGACCCGACCCACTTTGCTCAGCGAGAATACTCGTTGGAGGCAAAGTAAATGCCAGATTTGTCCCTTCAGGAGTTTCGGCTTAGGCTTTCAGAGGCTCGCTCGGAGTATCGCTCGACCGAGGCGAATCATCGGTAAGGTGGGTAGCTACGATGAATTTGTCTTTGCTTAGCCAGCACACTTAAAATATGGATGATACATGCTAGTCGCTAGGTGAATCACCCCTGCATGCTAATAAGAATATAATGCACCTAGCTAAGGAAATAATCCTAACTTGTATTGCTTATATTAGAACATGAAAATAAAACTTTGCTTATAATCGGATCCTTGCATGCTCCCTTTGCCTTATGTAACTAGACCCCGCTATGCCTCGAGTAGAACATCACACTCTTCGTAGTGCTCTACTTCACTAACTACACAGCACAACCCTAAATTATTTAGCTCGGTATGTCCCTTTATGGTTTCACTCATCGGCTTACCCTTAGGCCCATGTCAACGTAATAATTTTCAAATATAAATGTATGCTTGCCTGCTTAGTGTAGTTAGTACTCATTGCCTCATTTTAATGTTTGCTATACGAAATTATGCCACAATCAAGTAATGTTATCCGTATCGTGTATGCATCTAGTTAGCCAGGAGACTATCAAATAGCTCTTATGTGCAATATGAACCTGAAAGTATTCGAGACCGTTGGGTCACCAAGGCAGTCCCCGCACCAGGGGAATGCATCAAGGAAACTTTATATCTGAACAGGGATTATGTCAAGTTTATATCTGAATGATGATCGTGTCAAGTTTACATCTAAACGAGAATCATGTCAAGTAAAGAAATAATCACAGCGCGTGAAGCAAACGCTCAGTTCATAATAATAGATCATGGATTATCATATTAAGTTATGGATTTGGAAGACCATGACTTGCATATCACAGGATAACTTGTGCACAAGGGGATTACAGCATCCCGTTCTGCAGACGGTCGCCGGGGCACTGGGACCGATCCGGTCTAGACGAAACTATAGGTAGTCGTTTGTGTCGAACGGAATATGTGTGCAATGCCACATGTTCTTGCTTGCACAGCATTCTGACATGAGACTACATCGTCCAACTATGGTGTCGTGCCAGTGACCTCATGTTCATATAGATAAATCATTCTCGCTTAGCGGTTATCCGCGTGCGAGTCATTACATCGCATCGAGAATAGTCTGAAACATCTGAACGATTATGAGTATAACGTACTTGTATATATGGAACACTTTAATATCTTTTGCAACATACTTTTGAATAATCCGTGTAACTCGTGCACCCGAAACATAAACTCGTTCAGTACACTTGTGTTTGCATATACTTTTGCCCCTTGATTCATTATATATGCTACTTGTGCTTGTTTTAACTTGGTTTGCCTTGGACAGGGAAGAAAAAATGGTAAGTTGGTAAGTCTCGCTGTCTTTTCTCTTTTATCGCATGGCGCACTACCACACAAGTTAGGCTATTCAACATTGTAATAAAACTAATCCTAAGGCAAGAATAGAAAGATAACTAAATAGTTGGTGCACGAAATCTATTGAACGTGTTTGGATTTGTCGAGCGGGCGAGTAGCCTCCCCACCAGAGCATTCATGTACTAATAACCCATCAGATTGCTTGCAGGGTACGGGAGAACCTCGTTCAGTGCGGATTCCTCCTTCGTGCGTGCTAAGACGTGGAGTTCACTCTGAAGCCTTGGAGCGTTGCGTCCAAAACTGAAGCACATATACGGGACATAATGTTGGAACATTGTATATACATCATTCTACAAATATAGCTATTTGGCATACTTTTACTATTTCATAGAGAGGCTTGAGCGATTTGTAATCTCGGTTATGCACCGCCTGTAACACTTATTCAATATCAATAAAGAGTTTGCTTTAATTCTATACTTGTGTTATTCAATGCTTCCGCTATTGATGACTCAGTGAACTTGCTACCAATTGCCTATGCATTTATAATTCTACTGTACTCAGATAATCGATGCGACTCTGTGGCTTAGACCTCTTACCGGTAACATGAATCACGGCCTTGTACGGGCACGGCTTACGCTCGTGCGGCACCACGCCCAGATGGTTCAAGCGATCATTCCGCGGGAGTGCTAGTGCGGTGATTCTCGCCTAGCGGGGATGGCTGATTAGCCTACGAGAGATCGGGGCGTGACACCAGCAAACTAGGAGTAGGGGTCAGTCTTGTACAACTTTTCGTCAGCATAACAGTTAGCGGCACATGTTGACGGTCAGTCAACTGAGCAGTTGCTTGAGCATGACGAGCTCGTACTGCCCTAGACTATTTCGACTTAGTGTGCACTGGCACATAGTATGATGAGTCTAAATATTCTTCTTCTTTAGGCTGGCCTAGGGAATCAGCGTCGCTTGAAATTCTGTCAAAGAAAGATCTTTTGTTGCTATTTATGGCGCATATGGAAACTTTCTTGTGTCTGGAGTTTGGTGTCGCATGCTTTTTCTTCTGCGCATCTTGTCACGACCTGTACCTGGAATAAGGGCACGAGTATGAGCCTACATCCAGCCTACGCTGCAGCATCGATAGTAGAATCTTGTCTAGGTCACAATATTATCTAATCAATCTCACACAATAATATAAGCTAAATATGTCAATGATATCTCAACTCCAAAAGTAGGACAATATGGTAATAATATGAAAATAAATACCCAATTATAATAAAACTAGAGGAAGATAATGGCACGATGTCAAATAGAAGAATGGATCTCAAATCCAAGTCTAAACAGTCTATTAAGAAAACACAATGAATCTCAAATACATATAACATGCCAAATGTCTAAGCTGGAGACATAACCAATACAGAAACTAGTAAATGAAACTAAGGTATCTAGTGACACCGGCTAGTCCTCCAGGTAATCACTCATGGATGTCAGGGCCCAATGTCACCACTCCCTCCTACGGTCCCTAATACGTTGGGCACCCATCCTCTAAGTCATCATCTAAAAAATATATTCAGTCAGGATGGAACGAGCACACCTCTAACAGCTGTTTTAATTAAATGACAAAGACTATAAAACAGTAATAGAGAGTGCAATACAATATAAAAATAAGTAACTGAATCATAACTGACAATATCAATATAGGAAATGGATAAACACAACTATATGGCAGAGAATAAATAGACAAGGCAATAGAGAATATGTCAGTGAAAATAAAATAGACAGGAAGAAACTATACTCATAATGTGCCTTAAAGTATTAGTGTTCACATATGATCAGCTTGGGAACTTGAACAATACGATAGGGCCTGGCTAATCATACGTGAGGTGTATGATTAACACTCACAGTACTTTCTCTTGCACAGTAAGGGTATGATCACACATCTAGCTAGTACTTCCTACCCTGAGTAGTATAGTGGATCCAAACCATGATACGTCCAACAAGAATACTTGTACAGTAATGGTAACCTGCACAGTAAACATGAAAGGCAACATCTTATGACAGGAATCCATACTATACCAATCCGTGTACCATCGTATCAGGAATCAAGTAGAACATCACTAAGTACATGAATCATAGTAAATGTCATATAATAAAAACTATTAGAGAATATACTCGCCTAAGGTCGTGAGCAAAGTGTAAGGATCAAGGTCCAAACTGGAATCACAATGACCTAATATAAAATATCAATGTTATTTAGTGTATTGGAATGATAAATATGCTTAAACAAACTAAAATATAATTTCTAGGCCATTTATATGTTACACTAATAAAACTATGTCAACCTTGGTCAAACTAGTCAATTCTAGGTCATGCCTAGGTTTCTAGGTCCATACCAAGGTATACTAGTCCATATTAGTCAATATCTAGCTAATACTAGTCAATATTAGTTACACAAGCTAATAGTACTAAGGTATCTATATAAGAGTTAATATGATACTATATGTATCTTAATACACTATATGAACTTATATATATATATATATATATATATATATATATATATATATATATATATATATATATATATATATATATATATATATATATATATATATATATATACCTCAGTATCTAGTTACTATCTTAGTTTCACACTACCTTGGTACCACTATCATACCATAAACAACTTACCCTCATACTACTACTCACTACACTTGCACTCAATAACTTACCCACTTGATACTCTATGATACACACTCCAAGCTGACAATGATAACCTCCACACACTACTCACTAGTTCACTCACTACCCATATTATGTTACATCGGGATACATAGAGATTTGCTCACCCTTCCTTTATACATACTTTCCCTTCAACACTTGACATTCACTTACATATTTCTATATATACATAACCTATACTAACTAGGTTACTCTATTACCTACTGATATACTCTATAATACTCTCATTCCCACACATCTATACCTAAACACGTGTACACAACTCATACTAGATTAAAACCCTCCATAACTAACTGCCTACAACAACCATTACCTACTAGGTACCCATGTGTTCAACTTTAACACTAATATACATCCCCCAACTTGTTATGAACATAGAAACACCTCATATATGTTGCAGAGCAGCAGTGATTGCATGCTCTCCTCCACAAACTGTAGAACATAGTGCATTGGCTCACTGATTACACCACTTGCACACAGACCTTGCTCACACCAAGATCTGAACTGTTCCTCCCTTGCTGCCACACAACTCAAGTGCCCTCCCCCCATTCTCTCTCCTTACTGCATTACATCTACTGGAACACCCACCTATAACCATAATACCTTTATGTCACTACTACTAACAACAAGTTACCCCCAAGAACCCATATCATGTTGTACTTGCTGCTAATACTCCAAATGTTGCTGCTATACAACCAATTATCATACCTACATCAACTAACTGCTTGCAGACATGCACCTGAGCCACATCCTTCTAGTTCCTACCCTCTGCACAAAGTATACTCCCTGCCTGCACATATGTGCATCACCCGACTCCTTATCTCAACATTTTACCAACACCAAGCACCACCACTGCTATTACTACCATCACCAACACTACATACTGCTCAACCTTCTTTCCCTTGCACCTTGACTGCAACTCTCGAACACCACTGCACACTAACACATACTATCACAATGTCGTAGGGAACATCCTCACACGAATGCACATTGGTATATCATACCCTACACATGCACATATGCACATACTAACTCTAACACTCCTCACTCAATACCTCACCTCTCTTCTCACTGTCACTCGAGCATAAGTTGTTGTATGCTTGATTTAGTTACCCTTAAACTCCTCACAGATACACACCCTCAGATCACATGCTGCTCTCATAGCGTCCCTATCTCCCCCTGTACCTTCAATTAACCTTACACACTTATACCTGGTCACTTACCTAGTCTTAATATACCACTGCAACAATAACCCTCACATAATTGCTCCAGGTTTGCACCTTACTAGATCTTCCCATTATTTTAGTTTGAACTGAAACCAACACTTAGTAACAGTATCTCATTTCCTCTCAAGATTGAACACTCCAACCCCACACCCATATAACAGGTATACTCTAACACTTCCCATCCTTATTCCACCAGAATGATACACCTATACACATGTTTGATACCCTCACTTGAGCATCCCTATCTTACTAACTCTTGAGACTACACACTACTGAAACCTCACACTCATATGCCTTTGCTGCTATAATACTAGCAGCAATCAGATCACTACCCTTGCCTGCAATGCCAAGCATCACTGCAATACCAACTTCAGCTCATCATACATATACTACTGCATACTTAAACCCCCAACCTGAGCTCCCCTCTAACCCCTTGGCTGTTGTGCACCTGAAATAGGCACTAAACAAATGGCAATGTACTACCCTCGCACTCACACTAATCTAGTTAATCAATTCCTCAAACACTTATGGTTCAACTCCCATGATACGCACACACTTGTAGGATACCCCCTTGATACACACTCCCATCATCACCAAACACAACTAAACTATGTGAACACATCTAAAATAGTCACTAGAGTATAGTTACCAACTAAAATGGTCATTCAAAGGCAATTTGGAGAATTTGACTATTGATACATACAAGTATCAAATGGATACTCATGACACCAACACCCACTTTCTCCAACACCATGATACACCATCTAATTGCTATAAATTATCAATAATACATCAATTATGACCTGCTACATCAATTCTAATGCACATACAAAGGAAATGACACAAGGGGACACCTACACATGGAAATATTTGAATTAACACAAAGGCCCTCTCATTCTCTCATGAATAGGATCAACTAATCATATAGAAGGAATTTTCTATTCTTGAGTCTAAATGTGTTTAATAGACTTAATCTAGTCATGACTAACTAAGGACTCAAGTCAAATAGTCTAAACTCAATAACTAACTCATTCTCCAAAACTAATTAGTCAAACCATGACTAGCAATTTAATTGATTCAATGGATCAAGTCAAGTCTAGTTAGGTCCACTAATATCAAGTCTAATAAAATAGTCTAATCAGCTAACAAATAATAATACTAGTTACAATATTTATAATATACACATTATATATTAAGTTAAAATATAACATAATATAATAATATAAAATGACTAAAATACTCTTATTCTGAAAAAGTGGTAGTGACACTTCTCGCTATGAGGACATGGACTGTGCATCAGCCCCTAAGTTCTTGGAATCGTAGTGTGTAGCACCGACTTCCCGAATATACAAATAATAATATGTACTGTTAGCCCATTGGTCATGGTCGAACCAATTTTGATAATCAATCTAACTTGGACTCGATATAAGCTACTGTGATACTTTTTAGATGTACTGCGATGATTGTAACATCAACTGTTCAGAGCTGCTTTCCGTCGTCATGTCTGTTTTTATTTCCCTATATACAATATAATTTTTCATTTCATTGAGTCTAGGAATATACTGTACACCGCGTCGTACTGGCAATTAGGCTATCCTAAATTATTTTTAATAGCCTATCTTAAAATAGTCTAAAATCCTATGTTTTGGTTGAGCTAAGTTGGACCAAAAACTCAGCCTAGTTTCTGTTCTGGTCCTGAACTAAGGGAACAGAACTCGGACCGAGTTTGTCCCATGTTCGGCCTTAGTAGAAATTT
The DNA here is from genome assembly GCA_036927795.1 of Iris macrosiphon. NCBI lineage: Eukaryota > Viridiplantae > Streptophyta > Magnoliopsida > Asparagales > Iridaceae > Iris > Iris macrosiphon. The sequence goes on from JAYESA010000010.1 coordinate 149,117,365, forward strand.
TGTTCAGAAACTTGGTCTTCCTGCAGTTTTGGGTACAACGGCTATTTTCTGATATTTTACAGACAAACTCTGGCCGAGTTCTGTCTGAACTCTCCTTTGAGTAATCCTATAAATAGAGAAGAGATTTTACATTTCTAAACATCAATTCACTTTCAATCTTCTCTTCTCTTCTGGTATACGAGTTCTAAAAAGCCTTCATTTTCATATCCCAAGCCAGTTACAATTCTTCAGTCTCAGTTGCTAGTAGGGTACAATCTAGAAGTTCAGAGAGTTGTAATCAGAAGCTTGTTCAGAAGTTCTTTACTTCACACTTGAAGTCATCGAGCTCTACGGATCAAAGCTCGTGTCTGTAAGAAGTCGACAAGCCTTCGGATCAAAGCTTGTGTTCCATTCGTATAGTGGATTCCAATTGGGAGCTAGAGTCCTCCCACCTGGATTAGTCCTCACATTCAAGGATACCAGGATACATCGTTGTGTTTGCGTTTGCCTTCTCACTCTTTACTTTACTTTGGCTTATACTGTGATAGCTGTGACAAACCTGCAACACAATTGCTAGACTATTATTATAGCTGTGACACATACTTATATCTGTGACACATATATAGCAGTCATGATACTTGTATAACTTGCTAGAAAGTTTTTTTAATTGCTAAATTCTGTTGCATATTCTATTCACCACCTCTAGAGTATATTCTATTATATTTTGATCCTATAATTGGTATCAGAGAAGGTACTCTCTGAATTAGTTTATGGTCCCAATTGCTCCTATAATTGATATCAAAGTAGTTTTATAGCATTTATCAATTTGATTATATACCTATCATCATCCTGCTTAGGTATATTTTCATTATTATTTAGTTAACTGTTATTTACTTGCTTATTGCCTATATATATTTTTAGTGTCACTTATATCACATGGCTAACATGAAGGAAGTCTAATCCATAAACAGACCTCATCTGTTTGATGGAACAAACTACACTTATTGGAAGACACGAATGAGCTATTATCTAAAATCTCTTGATTTTGATCTTTGGTCTATAGTTATAGATGGCTATAAAAAGCTGGCTCGTATAATTGTTGATGGTAACCTGGTTGAGAAACCACATGATAAATATACTGATAATGAGAAGAAATAAGCTAGTCTTGACGCACGTGCTTTTAATGATTTATTTTGTACAGTAGACAGGATTGAGTTTAACAGGGTGTCAATATACACAACATCTCACAACATATAGAAACTTCTCGAAGTAATACATGAAGGAACCAACCAAGTTAAGGAGTCAAAGATAAGCAGATTGACTCAAGAATAAGAAGCATTCAAGATGAAGCCAAATGAGATGATTACACAAATGTTCACTCGTTTCCTCAATATTATAAATCCTCTATCCTCTCTAGGCAAGGAGTGCAGCAACCATGAGAAGATTTACAAAGTACTGCGGGGTCTCACCAAGAATTGGAACCCCAAGGCTACAACAATCATTGAAAAAAATAACCTCACAATAATGATGCTTGAAATATTATTGGGGAAGCTGATGACACATGAGCTAGACTTGCAAGACTTTAAAGATTCAGCACCCAAAGAAAAATCAATCTCATTCAAGGAACAATACAAAAGAACTGTCAAAAAAGAGTCTGAAGATGAAGACTTAGATGGTGAAGAGCAAGCTCTAATGGTGTGGAACCTTAAGAAGTTTTTAAGATTCAATCGTCGAGGCAAAGACCATCACAAGAACAACAACGATGAAGAAGAGCCTGTATGCTATGAATGCAAAAAGAAGGGTCACATCAAGAAAGACTGTCCGACAGCACCAACAAAAAAGGTTACAAAATACGAAAAAAGGTACACAAAGAATGCAACGCCTCAAAAATAGGCTAACACAAGCATATGGCACGAAAGTAAGGCCAGCGACTCAGAAGACGATAGCTCTCAAGAAGATGCTAATGTGTGCCTAATGACATTTGATCAGATAACCACTAGTCCTCTCTATGATGATGTAAATTCCCTCACCCAAAATAGGTATTTTGTGTATATTTTATATTTTATATTTATTATAGATGTTGAATTTATTTAGAGTATTCTCTTAATTAATTAGAAAATAATATTTTTAGTATATTTACTTATATAAATATTTATTTAGAATTAATTTTAGTCTCTTTTAGATTATTGGGATTTTTCCATAATTTTTAGTTAATTAAAAACTAGTAACACTAATTTTCTAGGACTTTAAAGAATTTATTTTATATTCAAACTTAATTAAAAATATTCCAAACTTTTATTTTAGGTTCTAAATAATAAAATATATTTTCTAGAATTTTTTGGGAATTTTTTGATTATTTTTAGCATTTATTTTGAGTTAATTATGAAAAACTGAATTAAAAACTATTTTCTGAAAAAGAAAATCCAAAAAGTAATTAATTCTGTCCAGTCAGCAAACAGGGGGCCCACCTGTCAGCTTTCCGCAGCGAACAGTGTCGGGCCCGCCTGTCAGTGACTGCGGGGTGAAGCCGAGTCGAGTCAGAGTTCGACTCGGACTCAGCTGAGCCGAGCCGCGTCAGTTTCGGACCGTCCGATTTGGGCGGGGCAGCGTGGATGGCTGCCACGTGGCGCTTTCCGATCCGCGGAAGCACTCTCTCTCCTCTATATATATATAATAGTTTAAGTTATTTTCTAGGGTTTTTCTTGAGCCGATTTTTGGAGAATTGCCATCTAGGGTTCCTTCATCTTCCAGAAGCAATTGTGCATAGCTCCGGACTCCAAACGAGGCCTAGTTTCTTACATTAGAAAGATATTGAGGTTAGATTCAGATTATATAAATTGTTTTTCGAAATTATTAGTATTAAATTCTGGAAAATTCGTAGAGCACAGCATGTCCAAAAATAGACGTGTTTCGATATTTTCGCAATTTTGGGAGAACCCGGAATCAGAATCATAAACCGTTTAAAGTTTCGGAAAGCTAATGTCGAAGTATTTATTGCAAAGTATTTACATACTACTAATTCTGTAGAACCTCTAGGTTAGAATTTAACCATCGGTGCACAATACAAAATTTGTATGTGCCATAATTCCCAAACGAATTTGAATTCAGACGAGCCATAAATTCTAGCATGTTTTTGATACTGAAGTCTACAGGAAATCATGCATGAAAGTTGAGTTTGTGTCGGTTGACTTTTAGGTCAACAGATCGCCTCGATTTGCGTGCCATGAGTCTCGAGTTGATAAAATTCAGTTCTTTGGACAAAATTAGGGTTTAACAATAAAATTAGATTATAATAAGATTAAAATACTATTTTACTTTATTTTATTTGGAATTAAAATAGATTAAAGGGAGGAACCTATTTATCCACTTTTGTAACCTAACTTGTTTAATTTATGTGACGGGTAGATCGGACGACGCCTTGAGTTGAAACTTCATCCTTTTCAGACCAGGCAAGATACCTTGCCAAATTGCTTACAGTATTTTGCATGCTTAGTATATTTCTGTATATTTATTTTATTTTTGTATATTTATTGCATGTGTAGTTCCTTTCTGTCATTACTATATATTAGATATGTTGACACACACTTGACACTTAGTATCATAGAGGACAATCATTAGGCGTATAGGCTTTTAACCACTCTGGTAACACCGTAGTCACTAGCACGCACTATGGTGGTCATGTCCGATGGTCGCTACCCCATAGGTATGTCGATTGGTGGAGTCCGAGGGTCGCTACCCCAGAGGTATGTCGGCTGATGGTGTCTACTAACGAGCGCATGAGTTGTGAGGATTAGATCGAGTACCTACCCTTGCCCATATATCAAAAAGTTGTCCTCATTTGCATTCATATAGATGTCTTGTACAGCGTACTTATTTATTTTTAAATAATATGCAAGTGATTGCTAGCTGGTATTCTTATATGGTGTTGTTGTGTTGTACTTATTTTGTATTTGCTCTTACATTCGAGTTGGTAGTGGATTTGTTTCCATCCAACTATCATCCTTAGATAATTATGTTGGGATCTAGTTATATAGATGCTGGTTATTCATTTATATTAATTTTTTGTGGATGAAATTTAGATTGTACCCTGTGACTTGTGACATATATTTATACCACTTATGGATTTTATATTCATATTACAACGTACATATGGGTTTGGTTTCCATATATTTGAGTTGCCATATCCATGCGGCTGGCATGCTTACGTGTTCCTAGTCCTACGTATTTTGGGACTGGGATGTGACATGTTTTTGTGGTGGCCCATGCAGGTCGAGAACATATTATCTCGGTTATGTTATTGTACCGAACAAGCCTGTACCTAGGAATAAAGTATAGGATCTCATCCACAATTGACTATTATTCATCTTCCTTATATCTGTTTTATCTGAATAATTGGATCCTGCTTGATTTCTGTACTTCCCTAATAGTTCTTTAAGTATAGCCTTCTGCTAGAATATAGGAACCCCTGTTATTAGGATGATAATTATGGTAGCACACCTATTAAGAATACAACAAGAATATAGACACACCACTAAGTTTAGAATATCTAGTGAACCCTAGAATTCCTTATCTCTATAATTGATTTACCATTATCCCTTGATGTAATATGAAGACTTGAGAGTAGTATAGACACTACTAGAGTTAGTTAGAAGTTTGACCATAGTGTTTGACCCTAGTATTGAGGAACCAATAGAAATCCAGGGTTAAATATTAGGGCTGGACCTAACACTTATGGTGAGATAATATTAGAACTATAAACTTAGATCATTGTCTTATTAGTAGCAGACAGTACCTTAGGAAGCCAAGAGCAATGAATATAACGTTTCTCTTGATGATACCTCGAACATAGCAACTAGCATACCACTTTCCCTTAGAAAACCACAATGCTATATAGAGCCCCCTATTTTGATTTTATATATTGTTCCTCTGCGACCTTAGCATTCGCTAATTGTGCGATGACCAAATTTTGTTCCTCTATTCTTCATCTTTCAACTCGTGCCATCTGACACTGCTGATTATAGACCAAGTAAATTTATTCTATGTTAGGATATATATAGCTTGCTAGGATTTTGGTGGTTACTCTTGAATTTTAAAATTGTGTGCTTAGTAGTTAGAACTTGATGGTTTAAGCTATTCTTGTAGATTGAGACCTGGCGCTTATCCCTTAGTTTTAAATTGCATAACATGTACCCCCACCTCGATACGAGTTAGATCCTTTCCCCTTGACGGCCAGTAACTCTTCTATCCTTACTATTGACACTTGCTCCATGAGCGCTATGATTAAGACTTAGGACGACCATGACCTATGTAATGAAAGAGGATACCCTAATAAATACCAAGATCCCTTCCCATAGACCTTAACAGGAGTTCTACGGTATCCTTAAGGCAATTACATTATTAGTTAATTGTTATAAGTTGGGTAGCATACCTCACAACCTAGTATCACATAGTCTTTTGCCTTATTATTGAAGTGTAGCTGAATGATATTAATTGTATGCTAGCATAAGATGACAGTATTTATTCAGACAATAGAATTTAGAGGTCCTTGCCCCCATTTGGTCGACTAGCGACATAGACAAGAAGGTTGTATGATAACTACAGAGATTTGTAGAGTCTTTATTATTATTGCTTATTCTATTTTTTTGTTTTGTTTTTGTGAACTTGAATTAACTTTTACCTTCTTTCATCATCATCTAGCGTACCTATAATTGTTGTACCACCTTGACTTATGCCGCTATTATAGCCTAGTTTTGCAAGCTTATTCTTTCATCAAGCTTGTTCACTATATATGTATTAGTGGATGCATACATTAATATATTTCAGAATCAGTGTACTACGGTCTGATCAACCATAGTGCGCGTGGTTCGCCCTTCGTATAACTACTTTACGTGGATTGAGATATCTAGTGATTAGTAGATGAATGAACTTGCCCTCTAGATATGTCTAAGTATATCGTATCCGTTACATAACTGTACCGATGCGAGCATGTGGATAGGCATTACCAAAATAGGACATCAATTCACAACTGCTTTGACAATTTCTATTTGAATTCTTTAAACGCCTTGATCCCGATACTTCTATTCTATTACCTTGCCCTTGAACTCTTTATTATTGATCTCCGTCTTTCCTTATTTTGGAAAGACGAAACATCGTGCTTGGTATAAGTTTGATACACAGAGAGTACTAGATATACCCCATAGGCCGATCACATACTTGAGGATTATTCTTTCGTAATTAAGGACATATCATATATGATATAATCGGCGTTAAAGTTTTGAGGATTGAATGACATGAGTAAATAAATTAAGGAATATTTTTCTTAAAGTATATAGCCTTCTGTGATAGATGGATAAATTCTAAGTTGGGTAGCAGTGCATTGGCAACTCGAGAGGAATTTTTTTTAGATTATGATCGAGTAAGATTAGATTGGGAGAGGTTCAAGTCATTTAATTTTAAGAATTTTAGAAGAATGACTAAGATGATGAGGATTAATGAATTTTAAAAATCTTGATATTGAGGACCCAATATTTATACCTTAAGTACATAATTTAAATTTTTGAGTATTGAAGGTAAAATTATCAATTTCAATTTGAAGGATAAATATATAATTTCAGACTTGAACATTGGTGGACTGCATTTAAATTATTTTTTAATTTGATGATTTAAATTAAGAATTAAAATTTGATGGTTGGATTACCTATTTGAAATATTGAAGATGTGAATGGAATTTAAAAAGTTGAAGAATACAAAAAAAAAATTTAAGTGAATATAGGAATAATATTGGACTCGAATTACTTCTAGAGGATATTATGATAGTTGGAGATCGTGAGATAAAATTTGATATGGATTATTTAAATCTTGAAGATATTATATGGATTCAATTTAAATTTGGATATAGATGATTTGGAAAAGTGAGAAGAGATTACAATAGGTTGAATTTTGATTTGAACAATGATTATCTTAATTTTAAAATGATCGTGATAGATTTGAATAGATTTTGTTATTTAAATTTTTGTAAGAGATTGCGATTGACGTACTTTATGTACGAATGTGAAGGATTTAACAAATTACGCCTTATTTTAATTTCGAGGACGAAATTGTTTTAAGTTGGGTAGATTGTAAACTCCCTCACCAAAAATAGGTATTTTGTGTATATTTTATATTATTATATTTATTATAGATATTGAATTTATTTAGAGTATTCTCTTAATTAATTAGAAAATAATATTTTTAGTATATTTACTTATATAAATATTTATTTAGAATTAATTTTAGGCTATTTTAGATTATTGGGATTTTTCCATAATTTTTAGTTAATTAAAAACTAGTAACACTAATTTTCTAGGACTTTGAAGAATTTATTTTATGTCCAACTTAATTAAAAATATCCCAAAATTTTATTTTAGGTTCTAAATAATAAAATATATTTTCTAGAATTTTTTGGTAATTTTCTGATTATTTTTAGCATTTATTTTGAGTTAATTATGAAAAACTGAATTAAACACTAATTTCTGAAAAAGAAAAGCCAAAAAGTAATTAATTCTGTCCAGTCAGCAAATAGGGGGCCCACCTGTCAGCCTCCCGTAGTGAACAGTGCCGGGCCCGCCTGTCAGTGACCGCGGGGTGAAGCCGAGCCGACCTCGAGCCGAGTCGAGTCAGAGTTCGACTCGGACTCAGCTGAGCCGAGCCGTGTCAGTTTTGGACCGTCCGATTTGGGTGGGGCAGCGTGGATAGCTACCACTTGGCGCTTTCCGAGCCGCGGCTACACTCTCTCTCCTCTATATATATATAATAGTTTAAGTTATTTTCTAGGGTTTTTCTTGAGCCGATTTTTGGAGAATTGCCATCTAGGGTTCCTTCATTTTCCAGAAGTCATTGCGCATAGCTTTGGACTCCAAACTAGGCCTAGTTTCTTGCGTTAGAAAGATATTGAGGTTAGATTTTGGATTATATAAATTGTTTTTCGAAATTATTAGTATTAAATTCTGGAAAATTCGTAGAGCACAGCATGTCCGAAAATAGATGTATTTTGATGTTTTCGTAATTTCGGGAGAACCCGGAATCAGAATCACGAATCGTTTAAAGTTTCGGAAAGCTAATGTCGAGATCAACGACATATATTTTTCCTAGAATTTATTTCGAAGTATTTACATACTGTTAATTCTGTAGAACTTCTAGGTTAGAATTTAACCATCGGTGCACAATACAAAATTTGTATGTGCCATAATTTCCAAACGAATTTGAATTCAGACGAGCCATAAATTCTAGCATGTTTTTGACGCTGAAGTCTACAGGAAATCATGCATGAAAGTTGAGTTTGTGTCGGTTGACTTTTCGATCAACAGATCGCCTCGATTTGCGTGCCATGAGTCTCGAGTTGATAAAATTTAGTTCTTTGGACAAAATTAGGGTTTAACAATAAAATTAGATTATAATAAGATTAAAATACTATTTTAGGTTATTTTATTTGGAATTAAAATAGATTAAATGGAGGAACCTATTTACCCACTTTTGTAACCTAACTTGTTTAATTTATGTGACGGGTAGATCGGACGACGCCTTGAGTTGGGACTTCATCCTTTTCAGACCAGGCAAGATACCTTGCCAAATTGCTTACAATATTTTGCATGCTTAGTATATTTCTGTATATTTATTTCATTTTTGTATATTTATTGCATGTGTAGTTCCTTTCTGTCATTACTATATATTAGATATGTTGACACACACTTGACACTTAGTATCATAGAGGACAATCATTAGGCGTATGGGCTTTTAACCACTCTGGTAACACCGTAGTCACTAGCAGGCACTATGGTGGTCGTGTCCGATGGTCGCTACCCCAGAGGTATGTCGATTGATAGAGTCTGAGGGTCGCTACCCAGAGGTATGTCGGCTGATGGTGTCTATTGACGAGCGCATGAGTTGTGAGGATTAGATCGAGTAGTCTACCCTTGCCCATATGTCGAAAAGTTATCCTCATTTGCATTCATATAGATGTCTTGTACAGCGTACTTATTTATTTTCAAATAATATGCATGTTTACTGTATTCAAGTTGGCTCGCTTTTCTGTATCTTGTTACGTCCCTCTGAGGACCTGGTCCTCTGCCAGGTGTATCTGTTCTTGAGTATTTGCAGGAGCGCAGATTTGGATGGTTATATATGTTTCATGGATGTCCTCTCTTCGAGCCTGTGATTGCTAGCCGGTATTCTTATATGGTGTTGTTGTGTTGTACTTATTTTGTATTTGCTCTTACATTCGAGTTGGTAGTAGATTTGTTTCCATCCAACTATCATCCTTAGATACTTATGTTGGGATCTAGTTATATAGATGCTGGTTATTCATTTATATTAATTTTCTGTGGATGAGATTTAGATTGTACCCTGTGACTTGTGACATATGTTTATACCACTTGTGGATTTTATATTCAAATTACAACGTACGTATGGGTTTGGTTTTCATATATTGGAGTTGCCATATCCATGCGGCTGGCATGCTTACGTGTTTCTAGTCCTACGTATTTTGGGACTGGGGCATGACAGATAATTTCATATTCGATGAGCTAGGAAATGCCTTTAGTGGCCTCTTAGAAGATCATAAAAATTTGATTGGTAAATACAAGACCTCTAAGACGGTACTCATGGAGCACAAACTTGAGATAGAAAGCCTAACCCTACTTCGAGCAGATATTAGAGAGTCTGAACCTTCTAGTAAGACTAATGAGTTAGCTCCTATAAAGTTACAATTACACAAAGCATCACGCACTCTTGAAAAGAAAGACAAAACCATAGCTCAGCTACAAGAAAAAATTTAAATTAAGAAAAAGAAGAGTATCAATGTACTGATTAGGAATGATGCCCTAACAGCTGATTATAATAGATTGTTTGACACTTCCAAAAAGTTAGAAATTAGGTTAGGAAAATAGCCGATGACAACTGCTTCCTCTCCTAACATGTGTTGCTTACCCAAAAGGAACATTGTTCAACCAAAGACTATCAAACCTATGCCCAAGGGGACAAATCCTCAAAGACATGCCTTCTACTATAAGTATCCTACAAAAACTCCTAGACCTACCAAACAAGCATAAAATACTGCATCTAATACTAAGCATGCTAGATGTCATTATTGTGGCACTATTGGTCACATTGCTCCTGCATGTAAAGTTAAAAAATTAGTTGTTTTGAATATTTGTGCATGGATACCTAAAGCTAACTTTTTAGGACCCAACAAGTAATGGATATCAAAAGTTTCATCTGCAAATTATTTTGTAGGTAGAGCATCCTACCCACTCTAGAAGCAAATAGATCCTCGACAGCGGTTGCTCACGGCACATGATCGACGATGCATCTTTGTTTAGAATATTGTCGAAGAAGAAAGAAGGACACGTCTCCTTCGGTAATAATTTGAAAGGTTATATAATAGGTATCGATAACATTGATAAGGCTCCTTATCCGATGATTAAAGATATTTGTCTAGTAATCGAGTTAAAGCATAATCTACTCAGCATAAGTTATTTAGATGACCATGGTTATGGTATTAATATTATTAAAGACAAATATACTATAGTTGATAGCTCAACTGGCAGTACTATTTTTTGAAGGAATTAGGAAAGATAATATCTATATTTTTTATCTTTTGGAAGATACTAACACTACAGGTAGATGCCTATACGCCAAAAATGACGAGAATCAACTATGGCACATGAGACTAGGATATGCAAATATGGACACAATATCGAGATTATCCACAAAAAAATTGGTATGAGGCTTACCGGAGATTGCCTTCAAAAAAATGGTATGTAGCGATTGTGAAAAGAACATAGCTACAAAATCAACATTTAAGTCAATCAATGCTATAAGTACCACTCGACCTCTACAATTATTATATATGGATCTGTTTGGACCCAACAGAGTTGCTAGTCTAAATGGTAAGTTGTATGCATTAGTAATTGAAGATGATTACTCTAGATACACGTGCATATATTTTCTTGCTCATAAGAATGACGCACTTTCAGAACTCGTCATATTTTCTAAAAAGGTACAAAATGAGAAAGGATTCAAGATCACTCGCATTAAAAGTGATCATGGTGGCGAATTTGAAAATGCTGACTTTGAGCAATTTTGTAACATGCACAATTATTTACACAAATTTTCTTGTCCTAGAACTCCGCAACAGAATAACGTTGTAGAACGTAAAAACAAAACTCTTAGCGAAATAACTAGAGTAATGTTAAACCAATTCAGGCTACCTAAGTAATTTTAGGCATAATTGTCAATACAGCATGCTATGTTTGAATAGAGTTTTGATTCGACCTAAATCGAAGAAAACTCCCTATGAATTATGGTTTGATAGAACTCCCTCTCTTTTCTACTTTAAGATCTTTGGATTCAAATGTTGCATTCTCAATACCTAAGATAACTTAAGCAAATTTGACAAAAAGGCCGATAAAGGTATTTTTTCTAGGTTATGCAGCTAAGAGCAAAGGATACCGAGTCTTCAACAAGAAGTCAATGACGATCGAAGAATCAATCAACATTACCTTCAATGAGATGAACAATAAAATAAACAATGATAGTGACAATGAAGATATCGGTACATCAAGTAAAGCACCAACCGAAACAGAACCCAGTACTAGTTACTTGGAGAATCTGCCAAAGAGGATAAAATTCATGGCCGACCACCCCCAAGGACTTGGTAATAGGTGAGATCATAAAAGGTGTAAGTACTCGTTCCTCCAATAGAGATATTATATCTAGTGTAACTTTTGTTTCACAGCTTGAGCCTAAAAATATTGAAGAAGCATGCAGTGATAATTACTGGATAGAAGCCATGTAAGAGGAATTAAACCAATTCGAACAGAATCAAGTTTAGCAACTTGTTCCCAAGCCTAATGATCATCCGGTCATTGGCACCCGTTGGGTATTCTAAAATAAATTAAATGATAATGGTTTAGTTACACGTAATAAGGATAGACTCGTAGCTCAAGGATACAACCAAGAGAAAGAAAATGACTACGATGAAACGTATACCCCACTTGCGCGTTTAGAATCCATTCACATGCTATGTGTATTTGTATGTTTTCAAAATTTTAAATTATTTCAAATGGATGTCAAAAGTGCCTTTTTAAATATTTTCATTAAAGAAGAAGTTTGTATAGCTTAACCACCTGGATTCACGAATTTTAAAAACCCTAATCACGTTTTCAAGTTGAAGAAAGCCTTATATGGACTGAAACAAGCCCATCGCGCTTGGTATGACCGCCTAAGCTCTTTTCTACTTGAAAAAAGTTTTTCAAAAGGAAAGGTTGACACTACACTATTTTCTAAAGGTTGATGCTACACTATTTTCTATACTACACTATACTATTTTCTACTATATTGATGACATTATCTTTGGATCAACTGATGAATCTCTTTGTCAAGAATTTCTGAGTGTATGCAGAGTAAGTTTGAGATGAGCATTATGGAAGACCTAAAGTTCTTTCTTGGACCGCAAATCAAACAAACTCAAAATGGGACGTGCATCAACCAAGCCAAGTATAGAAAAGACCTCTTTAAGAAATTTGATCTGGAATCTGCCAAGCCCTTTCGTACTCTAATGGCAACTTTAACAAAGCTTGACATAGATGAACAAGGCAAACCGATCAACATACGTAAGTATCGAGGTATGATTGGTAGTTTACTTTATTTAACTGCTAGTCGTCCTGATATCATATTTAGTGTTTGCTTGTGTGCATGATTTCAAGCTATCCCTAAGCGATCACATTGGTATGATATTAAGTGTATATTCCGATACCTCAAAAGCACTTTATCTGTCGGCTAATGGTATCCCAAAACTATGTCCCTTGACCTAGTCAGTTATTCGGATGTTGATTTTGCTGGATGCAAAGTGGATAAAAAATAGTACTGGTTAGGCAAAGCTTTAGTCTCTTGGTTTAGCAAGAAATAAAATTTTGTTACATTATTAACTACTGAGGCTGAGTATATCGCCGCAGGATGTTGTTGTACACAAATTTTATAGATGAGCAAACCTTAGAAGACTATGACTTACAATATTCATATATTCCCATTTATTGTGACAACACTAGCACTATTAATTTGACTAAGAATCATGTATGTCACTCACGCACTAAGCACATTGAGATTCAATATCATTTTCTTAGAGATCATTAATAAAATGGAGAAATTAATTTATAATATGTAGACACGGAAAAATAACTGGCTGATATCTTTACTAAACTTTTAGTAGAAGATAGATTCAACTACTTATGTCAAGAATTATGAATTTTAGATATCTATAATATTAATTAATCTTATCTTATTGAATTAATTCTAATATACAAAAATTATTTTGGAGACAAGCTTACAAAGGATCTGTCTGTCACCACGGCTACGGTTAAAGAGAAACAGAACTTAAGTGTCCCCCGGTGGACCTCCGCTAGGTGGGACAGTTCTCCTACAGTTAATCTGAGACAATCGCGGTATACGAAAAGTAATTCATAAAATAATTTTAATTATATTTATTGAAATATAAAATTAATAACTTCTGATGATGAGTAGATATCTAGCTGTTATGTTTTAGTCAAGATATTTTTTGTTAAATTTTTACTTTATGTCTATGTATCTTGGAAATGTCTTCTATATTCCAATGATTAGATTTTATTTATACATTTTCAGTTATAGTACTTTATGTATGGTAAAACTCTTTCAGTTAGTTGTTCTCAAAAGTTTATCTATTTAAGTTTGATTTTATTTACATGCATATTAACTTTTTCGTCTCGCTTAGCATTCATATTTAGCTAATGCATTTTTTAAATACTCTATTTCTCTAAAATATATGCAATCTATTTTTTCTTCACTTGTCTCTCTTTTTTGTAAGCATATTTTGCGAGGGAGCTTCCTTCTCTTAGAAATTTTGCTAAATGACAACTGGGGAGAAAAAGATACAATATCTGGTGACTATAATTGGTATCAGTATAATTAATTTTTAAATCAGTTCGATCAAGATGTTATATCGGTCAAGGTTTGTCAATTATCAAAATAGGGAAGATTATTGGCCCATTGGTCTTAGTTGAACCAATTTTGATAATCGATCTAACCTGGACTCGATATAAGCTACTGCAATACTTTTTAGATGTACTGTGACGACTGCAACATCAATTATTCAGAACTGTTTTCCATCGTCGTATCTGTTTTTATTTTTCTGTATGTAATATTTTTTTATTTTATTGAGTCTAGGAATATACTGTACCTAGCATCGTACTGGCAATTAGGCTACCCTAAATTGTTTTCAATTGCCTATCTTGAAATTGCCTAAAATCCTATATTTTGGTTGAGCTAAGTTGGACCTAAAACTCAGCCAAGTTTCTATTTTGGCCCTGAACTAAGGGAACAGAACTCGGACCGAGTTCAGCCCGAGTTCGGCCAGAGTTCGACCTTAGTGGATATTTTATTCAGAAAATTGGTCTTCCTGTAGTTTCAGATACAATGACTATTTTTTGATATTTTGTAGACGAATACTAGTCGAGTTCTGGCCGAACTCTCCTTTGAGTAATCCTATAAATAGAGAAGAGATTTCATATTTCTAAACATTAATTCACTTTCAATCTTCCCTTCTCTCCTAGTATATGAGTCCTAAAAACCCTTCATTTTCATATCCCAATCCAGTTATAATTCTCTAGTCTCAGTTGCCAGTACGGTACGATCTAGAAGTTCAGAGAGTAGTAATCAGAAGCTTGTTCAGAAGTTCTCTACTTCACACTTGAAGTCATCGAGCTCTACGGGTTAAAGTTCGTGTTTGTAAGAAGTCGGCAAGCCTTCGGATCAAAGCTTGTATTTCGTATAGTAGATTCCAACTGGAAGCTAGAGTCCTCCCACCTGGATTAGTCCTCATATTGAGAGATACCTGGATACATCGCTATGTTTTCATTTTCCTTCTCACTCTTTACTTTAATTTGACTTATATTGTGATAGCTATGACATACCTGTAACACAATTGCTCGACTGTTATTATAGCTATGACACATACTTATATCTGTGACATATATATAGCAGTCATGATACTTGTATAACTTGCTAGAAAGTTTTTTTAATTGCTAAATTCTGCTTCATACTCTATTCACCCCCTAGAGTATATTCTATTATATTTTGATCCTACAGGTATACCTTTAGGATTTATACATCAATAAGGGAATATTAGATCCTTAGTACTCATTGAAGATCATTTTAGGGTTTTGAACCATGGTTTGGCCATTAGAAATTTTCTGGATTTTTTATATATTTATTAATAAATAAAATCTAACTCTCTAAGACTTCTAAGAATTTTTGTGGAAAATCTAGAGGCCAAATTTGACCCTAAATATTTTTCTAAGGTTTAAAATTCAGTTATGTATTTTCTAAAAAAAATCCATAAATTTTAGAATATTTTTAATATTTATTTTGAGTTAATTAAGTTAAAACTATTAATAAAATAGTTTCTGGAAATTAAAAAATTAAAAATAAAATAAAATGAAACACAATCAGCTGATCCGGCCTCGCCAGTCAGTCGCAGAACAGCACCATGCGGGCCCAGTGGTCAGCAATAGCTGAAGGGGTGAGTTGCGTTGTAGGTCCCGCGCCAATCCATAGCCGAGCCAGACTAATGGTTCAGCTAAGCTCGACTCGGTCTTTCCCCCAACTATTAGATGATGGGCAAAAGCAGCGAGATGGATGCCTTGTGGCGAGCTTTAGCCGACCCTTGAGCCTCCCAACCCTATTTATATGGATATAATATTAGATTTTTGATTTCCGCCAAATTAATTAGAGGAGAGAGAGAAAGAGAGAGAGAGAGAGAGAGAGAGAGAGAGAGAGAGAGAGAGAGAGAGAGAGAGGCTTTGAGGAGCATATTTCACCTAGGGTTCTTCAACTTCGCATAGCCATTGCTCCTAGGTCCGAACTCCAATCGCGTTCTTATTTCTTGTGTTGGAACCATGTTGAGGTATAGTTTCTGAATATCTATTTTTTCATAAATTCTGAACCTAATTTTCTGGAAAATTCGTTGAGTGCCAGTCGTCCGAGATCTGACATATTTTGGTATTTTTGAGATTTTAGGAGATCCCGAACTCAGAATCATGAATCGTTTAAAGTTTCAAAATTTTGATACGATAAACCACGACATATATTTTTCTCAGAATTAAATATGCTATTTACTATTCTGTAAAATTTGTGCAACCTAGATGTAGTTAGGGAACGAAACTATCATCTGAGCGCCATATTGGCCATAACTTTTACCAAATTGTGAGTTTGTGAAACCGTCAATTCTAGCATTCAAGTAGCATTAAAATCTTTAGAAATCTACACAAAAATCAAGATTTTATGTCAGTTGATTTTTTGGTCAACATGATGTCTCGATTTGTGTGCCACATCTCAAGTTGGCAAATTCAGTTTCTTTGGACAAAAATTAAGATTTAATCTAAAATTCAGAATAATAGGATTAAAATAGGATATTAGACTAATTAATTTAGAATTTAAATAAATTATTTTTTGACGTGGTAATTCGTACTATATAGGCAATTTTGACTCTAATTTGGGACATGATTCGTATTGCAGCTAAGGACCACGGAAGAGTACATTTCCGTGATTACTTTCAGTACTTGATAGTCTCTATAATACATGTTTAGTATTGATTATTTGATTCTTGACACTCGTTACACGGATTAGTAAATGGTTGATTCTTGTATGAGATATGTGACTTTCTGGACTATTATTATTTCTTTGTGTTTAGTTCGGAATCCATGTATTACTAGTCGAGAGGGGAAATACTTAGTGGATGTGTGAACTACCCTTTCTAACCCAAGGTCTTACTGAAATAATAGCAGCCATGTATGACACGTATGGTTTACCGAATTTTACCCTTAGTCGTTCACATGTCGACAAGATATTTTAATTCACGTAGATTAGTTTATTCCTATTTGTTTCTCCCATACTTGCAGTTATTTTCAATGATCGCATGTGATTATTGTACCTCATTGCCATGAAAAGACTTCAGTAGTTAGTTATTCTTGTTGCCTTATTGTGATTTCAGTTTTGTTGCCATCATATATTCTTTATTATTTATTGCTTTATATCTTCTACCATGTATTGGAACTATTTTTACTATGATGTACTCGTTCCAATCCTGACTGGATAACAATATTTTAGGTGACTACGATGAGGATGAGATCCCCACACATTATGGACCGTATGTCGACGACATAGCTGAGCCTGATCTTTTTCTTCAGGAGGATCATTGAGAGTTAGCAGCTCAGACACCGGCTGCGCTTGAGTAGTTGTTTTAGTTAGCTGGTTTGGACTGGATTGTTCTCTGAGATTTCTAGTTATATTTTGGATATTATTGGTTGGGAATTTAGTAACGTTTGGGAGATTCTTTGGACCCACATTTGAGACTATTATTTCTTTATTATCTTTGGTGTCTTCATTTAATTTAGTGTCTGTGATTGAGTATAGTGTGGATATGTATATATATTGTGAGTTTATAGAATATACTTGTGGCTTATTGTACAACATTCTACTGTCGACACTGCAGCATAGGCTGGGTGTGACATGTTTTTATGGTGGCCCATTCAGGTCAAATTTCGTATAAGGTTGGGAACTCGTGGTGGTACATAAGTTAGTTGTACTACTGTGAGCCTGCCATAGGATATAAGATATTAGGAATAGGAAAATACTCAATCACAACTAGGATTCTGCTATGTTTAATTACTAACCCTTATTTCACTTCGAGTTATCGGACGACCCTCATGATTGTTGTCCTTCTTGAACACTACCTTATCTTATGCCATATCAATTGAATCCTTATGGTTTTCAACCTTTCAGAATGCCACCCAAGACTAAAGCCCATGGTTCCAGAGTTAATGGTGCTCTTCCCATACCTCCCACATCTCAAGAGGCCTCATAAGCTGGATCTGGAGGCCTTCTTCCTCCTCCTCCTCCTCCTCCACCACTGTATGAGCTCTTCATAAGCGT
Source organism: Iris macrosiphon (assembly GCA_036927795.1). Classification (NCBI taxonomy): domain Eukaryota; kingdom Viridiplantae; phylum Streptophyta; class Magnoliopsida; order Asparagales; family Iridaceae; genus Iris; species Iris macrosiphon. Next base: position 149,135,344 of record JAYESA010000010.1, read on the forward strand.
GATGGACGTGCAGAGAGCTCAGGTAGAGGCCCAAAGGTAGCAGAAAGAAATATTGAGGATATGAATAGAAAATGCCTAGCAGGTTGTCCTAGCAACTATAGAGAGGGTTGTCCAGCAACCGCAATAACAGCCCGCTCAGACGAGGGTGGGTAACATCCAGGACTTCAAGAAGATGAAGCCACGAACATTCAAGGGGATCGAGGGAATCCTCTACGCTGATGAGTGGCTCAAGGATATCGAGTGGATTATGAAGGTTTCTCGACTTTCAAAGGACCTGAAGATTGAAGTTGTGGGCTTGTAGATTCACGATATCATACGCACTTGGTTCAAAAATAAGCCCAGACTTGCGGATCCCGATCTGACTTGGGACCAGTTCAAGGGCCTCTTCAAGAGAAAATTCTTTCCTGCAGTGGCCAAAGGAGTTCTGTAGAAGCAATTCCAGAACTTGGGGCAGAACGGGATACTGTGTATGAATACACTGTAGAGTTTGGCAGGATAAGACATTTTGTAGAGTACATAGTAAAGGGCCCGAAGGATAGGTCTCGACGGTTTAGAGAGGACTTGATCCAGGATGTCAATATCCATATTTCTTCGGCCCATACGACTTTTGCTGACATATTGGCAGAGGCTCTGAGAGTCGAGGTAGATATGGGCATTCAGACCAAGAGGAACCGGGATGCTTACGGCAGTAATGGTACTCAGGTGCCGGCAAAGCATCCACAGTTTCAACCAAGTACCTTCCCGCAATAGCAGCAGTATTGTGTCCAGTTAGAGCCTCAGCTCAACAGGTGCAGCAGCAGCCACAGAGGCAAGTATAACAAACTTTTCTATGCAACTATTGCAAGAATCCAGGGCACTCACGGGAGGTCAGCGGGAAGCAATTGGACATGTGCTTATTTTGTGGATCGCCTACACATCAGATGAGAGAGTGTCCTATCGCACCTCCTATAGGTAGAGCCTCAGCCCAAAGAGGACCAGTTGGATCGCCAGTGGCCCCGCAACCGAAAGGGACCACCCATGACGGCGAGGAGTTTTCCCAGCACCAACACAGAGGAGTTCCCTAGCAAGGCCGAGCTTTTGCAATGACGGCGAGGAGACAGAACCCATGGGTGATGTGATAACAGGTTCTATTCTTCTTGACTCATTTTCAGCTAGTACTTTATTCGATTCGGGTGCATCGTATAGCTTCATATTTGTATCCTTTGTGCTTAAATATAGTTTAGTAACAGAACCCTGAGGTAGGAGTTGCAAGATCATGACTGGTGGAGGCATTATCCTAGTCAGTGATACTTGCAAGGGGCGTCGTGTTACCTTGGGAGGCCGTAATATAGATGCTTATTTATTCGTAATGCCACTTTCAAATTTTGACGTTGTCCTCGGAATGGATTGGTTGAGTAGGCACCATGTTATCATTGACTATCGTGGAGGATGTGTGTTTTTCTGCCCTCCAGGAGAGCCAGAATTTGAGTTTGTAAGAGGAATAGTAGAACAGGGTGATGGGACTATTTGTGGAGCCGTGGTAGAGGAGAAGGGCTTGCCACATCCCATTATTACGGAGTTCCTAGATATATTTCCCGAGGAGTTGCCAGGATTGCCACCGAATAGAGATCTAGAATTCTCTATTGACTTAGTATCGGGGGCAGAGCCGGTGTCGCAGCAGGTCTACCGGATCAAAAATAGCGAGCTAGAAGAGCTGAAGAAGCAGGTTGATGAATTGCTAGACGAGGGCTTCATTAGATCAAGTTTCTCATCTTGGGGACCCCGATTTTATTTGTACCAAAGAAAGATGGGTCAGTACGAATGTGCATCGACTACAGAACCCTGAATAACCTCACCATCAAGAACAAATACTCGCTACCAAGGATAGATAATCTTCAATCAGTTGAGTGGCATGAAAGTATTTTTGAAGATCGACTTGAGGTATGGCTATCATCAGCTAAAGGTGAAGAAGGAAGATATTCCAAAAACTATATTTCTAACAAGATACGGCTAGTATGAGTTTATGGTGATATTATTTGGGTTGACTAATGCCCCGATCGTCTTCATGAACTCGATGAACAAGGTATTCCATCAATACCTTAACAAATTCGTAGTAGTGTTTATATATGATATTCTTATTTATTCGAAGATGCCAGAGGAGCATGGGGGACATCTGAGGATAGTGCTAGAAACCCTCAGAAAGGAACTCTATGGGAAGCTCTCAAAATATGAGTTTTTCCTGGATAAGGTAGTATTACTTGGGCATGTGATAAATGGAGACGAGATATTGGTGGATCCGAAGAAGATTGCTGCTGTAGAGTCTTGGACTACTTTGAGTTTTGTTGCAGAGATCAGAAGCTTCTTAGGATTGGTTGGATATTACAGAAAATTTGGGAAGGATTTTTCTTCGATCGCAGAGCCATTGACCAGACTCACTCGGAAGGATGTGGATTTCGTGTGGACTGAGGAATGGCAGGCTGCTAAAGAAGATATTGACCACAGCACCTATCTTGACAGTGCCGTCAAGAACAGGTAGATTTGTTATCTATAGTGACGCTTTGGGAAAAGGTTTAGGGTGTGTTCTAGAGCAGAACAAGAAGATGGTGGCATATGCTTCTAGACAGTTGCAGCTACATAAGAAGAACTATCCCACTCATGACTTAGAATTAGCAGCGATGATCTTCGTTCTGAAGCTGTAGAGATATTACCTGTATGGAGAACGTGCGGAAATATTCACTAACCATAAAAGCTTGAAGTACGTTTTTACGCAGAAAGAGCTGAATATGAGGTAGCACAGGTAGCTAAAACCGATATAGGATTTCAATATTTTACTACAGTATCATCCAGGAAAGGCCAATATAGTTGCTGATGCTGTAAGCAGATATCTAGTAGCTATGTACCTGACAATTGATCGCCACTTGCTAGCAGACTTGGATAGCTTGGGCATTGAGGTTATTATTCCTGGAGTGGAGACGCAAATGATGGGCATACAAATTCAGTCTGGGTTGTTGGACAAGATCAGATAGAAGCAGTATCAGGATGAGAGTATGCGAAGCATTAGAGCTCAAGTGCAGGCAGGATTGTTGGAGGACTTCACTATTGCAGAGGATGGTTCACTAAGGCACGGGACTAGGCTATGTGTGCCTAATGGTGACCTACGAAAAGAGATCATACAGGAGGCTCATCGTTTCCAGTATTCTATATATCCGGGAGCTAACAAGATGTACAAGGACCTGAGGGAACACGTGTGGTAGTATGGGATGAAGAGAGAGGTGGCACGCTTTGTCTCCAGATATCTAGTTTTCTAGTAGGTCAAAGCCGAAAAACAGAGACAAGGAGGGTTGCTCCAACTACTACCGATTCTCGAGTGGAAATGGGAACATATCACGATGGATTTCATTTTCATAATTTCCCGCACTCTAGGAGGGAAGGATGCAATTTTGGTCATCGTTGACAGGTTGACCAAATTAGCCCACTTTTTGCCCTTCAAAGTGGGATTGTCCACGGAGAAGCTCGCCCATGAAGTTTCAGTAAGCATCATCTCCGATCGGGATAGCAGATTTATATCCCACTTTTTGAGGAGTTTGCAGGCTAATTTGGGTATCTAACTCAAATTTTGCCCTGCTTACCACCCTCAGACGGATGGACAGTCAGAGAGGACTATTTAGACACTCGAGGATATGTTTCGGACATGTGTACTAGATTTTGGTGGCTCATAGGAGGACCATCTTTACCAGGTAGAGTTTGCATACAACAATAGCTATAAGGCCACTATCGAGATGTCTTCTTTCGAGGCTTTGTACGGTAGGAGATGTGAAACTCGCCTCACAGTATTCGTATTTCATACGAATACGTATTTTATGCTAGTTATTGCATTTTATTGGATCTCGAGGAAGCTCAAAAAATTTCAAAATTGAAACTTTACTACCTGACCGGTATACCGACGGTATACTACAGTATACGGCCGATAGATATTTATAGATATTTTCGAGATAGTTTTGAGATATTTCTCTATAAATAGTACTTGAGATATTTTATTTCTTTCTCTCTCTTTCTTTCTCTTTCTCTTTCTCTTTTCTTCATTTCTCTCTCGAGCTTGGAAGCATGGTCTTGAAACCTGGAGTGTGGTTTCTGAACTCCTTCGTGGTGGTGGACTAAAAGGTTTAGGCTATGAGCTCGTGTTAGGCAAGTGCACATTGCCGATTTTGTGAACTTTTTTTACTTTCAGTCATTTTACTTCATGGAGCTTGGTTATTGATTTTTTATCTTACACTTGATTTACTATAGTTTTTTATATCATGATTTCTAGCCTAGTGACTGTCTCGGTATTGATTTCTAGTAGAATCTTGTTCTGTCCCTTTTTGGTAACTGGTAACGAAAATGGTATCGAAGTTGTGACTATGAGATTCAGTCCATATTATGATATGAGACTTACCACTAGATTTGACTCCCTATTAGACTTGGTTCTGGTAATTTTTGGGGTTTGATTTGTGTCCCAGAAATCAGACTTGACTTAATCATGTTTATTCTTGGAAATCGACATACCGATGGTATACTACAGTGTACCGACGGTATACCTATTTTGACCAACTTAATTTTTAGTTATTTTTCTGTGAACCCTATCGGCATACCGACGGTGTACTACAGTATATTGACGATATACTGATCTTGCCAAAATTGTTAGATATTTGTCATGGCCGGCATACCAACGGTGTACTGAGCTGTGCCGACGGTATACCGATTTGTGGAACTTTGTTTTCCAGTAACTTTTTGCTTACTTGGAATGACATATCAATAGTATACTACAGTATATTGATGGTATATCGATTTGTTAGAATCCACAACTTATTGTATTTTTTCTATCTCTGGGCCGGTATACCGACGGTGTACTGGACTGTACCGACGGTATACCGATCGTGCACTTTTTTTAGAAATTCTTGGGTTATTTGATTTTGTTATGATACTTCTGGCTTTTGCTTGGATATACGATGACTTGACCCGATTTGGACATAAAATTACATGGCTTCAGATGACTTAACTTGACTTGGCTTTACTCGATTTTACCCGGCTTTGCCCGACTAGACATGATGACATGATTGACTGGACTTGACTTGGCATGACTTTACATGGCTTCATCGGACATGGCTTGACTTGGTTTTACTTGGTTTCATCTGGTTGGACATGGCTTTATATGGTTGTACATGGCTTTACCTGATTTCACATGGCTTCACCTGGATTGACATGGCTTCACTTCGCTTTACCTGGCTTCACTTGGTTTCACGTGGCTTGATTGTTATCGTGACTTACATGAGTCTATTTGTGCAATGTATACTAAACTTATTTATATTACTATTAGAACTTGTTTTGTTGCATCATTGTCTAGGATTGATTCTACGAAATGCCACACCAAGATTCATATAAGAAACTGCTAGGGATTTATAACTAGAGATTTATAACTAGAGATTCACTTAGTACATGGCTAGCAATTTTTCTAGATTGCATTCAGTCTCGGTTATTCATAAGTTATCTGGAGGAGTATCCAGTGGTTTATGTTATGGAGTATCTTGAGGAGTATCCGGCGTTGGTTTGTGCGTATGGATATCCTGGACGGACTGCAGGGGCATGCGATCAGAAGGAACTCTAACATCGCGTTGCATTATAATTGTTAGTAATTATGATTGTGATAACCCTAGTTATTTAAAGTATCAAGCCACAATTATATGATTTGCCTTAATTTATGGATAATGGATAGTCTAGGCTTTACATGATCACACTTTTATTTTTTGCACTTGTTACCATTTGATCATCAGTTCAGGATATGTCTCATTGCAGGTTTACAGTATTTCCTTTTTTATCCTGAGATCATTTACATTCAGTCTTTACCTTCAGTATTTGTATTGCTTGTGTTGTTGGTTTAAGTTCCTATATTGGCTTTCTTTGTGGTACTTGCTATTTGGGGGTCTGACCCTATTGGTTTTGTATGGCCAGATCCAGTAGCAACACTGAAGGGTCTTCTGTATTTTTCTGAGGATGGTAGCTACCAGGAGCACCAGACTGCTTGAGTAAATTTTCTTACTTCTCCACTCTAATGTGCATTCTACTTTTATTGGCGTTTAGCCATCGAGCACGTGTTTAGCTCATATTTTAGTTTGATCAGTTAGCCTACAGGCAATAGCATGATTGAAATATTCTTGGGTTGATCATGTATGACTTAGATTCTGGCTAGTTTATTCATTTTGTATTCACTAGCTTTATGATTATCTGTATATTATAGTTTGGGATGCTTTACTATTATATTTTCGCTGATCTTACATCTTGTTATTATTTATGTTATTCTTGTGATGAGATACTAGGGTTTGTTGGACCTAGGCTTGATTGAGGGTTTATAGTAGTGACCCCTCATGTCTTATAACTTTACCGTATATGTAGAGTACCAGAGTGCTCTAAGTATACGTAGATGGTCTTGTCAGCCCTGCTCTCCAGTATTCTGGTTCTAGAGCATGACAGAAGATGTCGAACTTAATTATCTTGGAATGACGTGGGCGAGAGAGCACTTTTGGGACCAGAGATGGTAGTTGATGCTGCAAAAAGTAAAGCAGATTAGAGAGAGACTTCGCGTAGCCCAGGACAGACAGAAATAGTGGACCGATAACTGTCAGAGACCATTAGAGTTCGAGGTTGGTAATTTGGTGTTCTTGAGGATTTGTTTGATATGTGGTACGATTCATTTCGATGGAGGTGGAAAGCTTAGTACAAGGTTCATCGGACCTTTCGGTATTCTAGAGAAGGTCATTGCTGTAGCCTATCGACTGGACTTACCACCTATATTGGATGGAGTACACAACGTGTTTCACATATCACAGCTGAGGCATTATGTGGCAAATCCTAGCCATATACTCGACCATTCAGAGCTCGGGGTTGGACCAACTCTCTGTTATCTGGAGCAGCCAGTGGAGATCCTAGATCACAGGAAGAAGGTGCTTCGTAACCAGACGATTCTGTTGGTTCGCGTCGCTTGGCGTCATCACTCCCCCAGTGATTTCACTTGGGAGTGGAAAGATGAGATGCGTGAGCGTCACCCCTATATTTTTGTACCATGAGGTATTTTTTCCTTCTTGTACTTGTTCTACCTTAAATTTCGAAGACGAATTTTTTTTAAGAAGGGTAGGTTTGTAGCACCCACTTCCCGAATATACAAATAATAATATATACACCTTTAGAATTTATACACTAATAAGGGAATATTCGATTCTTAGTACTCATTGAAGGTCATTCTAGGGCTTGGAACCATGGTTAGGCCATAATGAATTTTTTGTATTTATTAATAAATAAAATCTAGCTCTCTAGGAATTCTAAGAATTTTTGTGGGAAACCTAGATGCTAAATTTGACCCCTAACATTTTTTAGGGTTTAATATTCAGTTATATATTTTCTAGATTTTCCATAATATTTTGAATTTTTTAAATTTTTTTGAATATTTATTTTGAATTAATTAAGTTAAAATTAATAATAAAATAGTTTCTAGAAATTAAAAACTAAAAAAATTAAAATAAAAAGAAACACAGTCAGTCGATCCGGCCCCGCCAGTCAGCCACAGAACAGCACCATGTTGGCCCAGCTATCAACGACAGCTGAAGGGGTGTAGTTGCATTCTGGGTCCCACGCCAATCCGTAGCCAAGCCGGACTAATGGTCCTAGCTGAGCTCGGCTCGTTCTTTCCCCCAACCCTTAGATGATGGGCGGGAGCAACGGGATGGCTGCCACATGGTGAGCACTAGCCGACCCCTGAGCCGCCCGACCCTATATATATGGAGATAATATTAGGTTTTTGATTTTTACCGAATTAATTAGAGGAGAGAGAGAGAGGTTTTGAGGAGCAGATTTCACCTAGGGTTCTTAACCTTCGTGTAGCCATTTCTCCTAGCTCTGAACTCCAAACGCGTCCTTATTTCTTGTGTTGAACTGTGTTGAGGTATAGTTTCTGAATATTTAATTTGTTTTCATAATTTTGAACCTAATTTTCTAGAAAATTCGTTGAGTGACAGTCATGCGAGATTTGACATGATTTGATGTTTTAGAGATTTCGGGAGATCTCGAACGCGGAATCAAGAACCGTTTAAAGTTTCAAAAATCTGACATGATAAACCATGATATATATTTTTTTCAGAATTAAATATTCTATTTTACTATTCTGTAAAATTCGTGCAACCTAGACGTAGTTAGGAAAATAACAAAACTGTTATCTGAGTGCCATATTTGCCATAATTTTTTACCAACTTATGAGTTTGTGAAATCGTTGATTACAGCATTCAAGTAGTACTAAAATCTATAGGAATCTACACAAAAATATAAATTTTATGTTGGTTGACTTTTTGGTCAATAAGATGTCTCGATTTGCGTACCACAAGTCTCAAGTTGGCAAATTCAATTTCTTTGGACAAAAATTAAGATTTAATCTAAAATTTAGAATAATAGGATTCAAATAAGCTATTAGCTAATTAATTCAGAATTTAAATAAATTATCTTTTGACGTGGTAATTCGTACTACATAGGCGATTTGGACTATGATTTGGGACATGATTCGTATCGCAGCTAAGGACCACAGACGAGTATATTTTCGTGATTAGTTTCAGTACTTTATAGTCTCTATAATACATGTTTAGTATTGATTATTTGATTCTTGACACTCATTACACGGATTAGTAAATAGTGGATTCTTGTATGCGATATGTGACTTTCTGAACTATTATTATTTCTTCGTATTTGGTTCAGAATTCATGTTGTACTAGTCGGAAGGAAAAATACTTAGTGGATGTGTGAACTACCCTTTCCATCCCATGGTCTTACTAGAATAATAGCAGCCATGCATGACATGTGTGATTTGTCAGATTTTATCCTTAGTCGTTCATATGTCAATAAAGTATTTTAAATCACGTAGATTAGTTTATTTCTATTTGTTTCTCCCATACTTGCAGTTGTTTTTTATGATCGCTTGTGATTATTGTACCTCATTGCCATGATAGGACTTCAGCAGTTAGTTATTCTGATTTTCTTATTGTGATTGCAGTTTTGTTACCATCATATATTCTTTACTATTTATTGCCTTATAGCTTCTATCATGTGTTGGAACTATTTTTAGTGTGATGTACTCGTTCCAATCCTGACTGGATAATAATAATTTAGGTGACTACTATGAGCATGAGATCCCCACACATTATAGACCGCATGTTGGTGACATAGCTGAGCCTGATCTTGCCCTTCAGGAGGATCATAGAGAGTTAACAGCGCAGACGTAAGCAGCGCTTGAGTAGTTATTTTAGTTAGCTGGTTTGGACCAGATTGTTCTTCGAAATTTTTAGTTATATTTTGGATATTATTGGTTAGGAATTTAGTAATGTTTGGGAGACTCTTTGGACCCACATTGAGACAATTATTTCTTTATTATCTCCGGTGCCTTCATTTAATTTAGTGCATATGATTGAGTATAATGTGGATATGTATATATATGTTGTGAGTTATAGAATATACTTGTGGCTTATTATACAATGTTCTACCGCTGACACTACAGTATAGGCTGGACGTGCTCATGTCTCATGCCTAAATTTGGGGTGCGGGTCATGACATAGTGCTTTCCTCTGCCAGAACATAGGTTCTGAGCACCCTTCTTCTCAGACACGGCTGCCGCATGAGCAGGGACAACCTGTGTGGACGCATGATCTGCATCTTGAGTATTAGGTATATAGAGCATAGGCTTCGCAGTTAGACGAGGCACACCGGCCTTGGCGACCCAAGTCCTGCGGGTCTTCTTCGGCTTTGCTAGCCTTGGTGAAAGGCTCGTGTTTCCCTCAGAAAGAATCTCTTCAAAAGCTTGCTGGTCGAAGCGTACAACTAGCATTCTCTAGGTGGATCCCAGTTTTGCTGCGTCGGACTATGTCACATCTTTTTATCAGTGGAAAAAGAAGTTCCCAACAAAGTCGCCATTTTTGTTCCGATACAAAAATTCAGTTGTACTAACTTGATTTTGTATATTGAAAGCAAAGAAAGTACAAAGAGTCCTTAAACAAGAAATCTAAGTATAATTAAGATTCTGGGGAGTGTAACTATGGAGATCGAGTATAGTAGCTGACTTCTTTACTCCGTTGACGGTCCGACGATGAGGAAACTTGCTAGGTCTCTGGATCACTGGCACGAAAGACAGCAACCGAGCTCCTGAGTATGCTTTTTCTATGTCTCAATGTACCCTTTTGTATGGGAATGTATTACTGCTATTTATAGCCATATACACTGGAGGTCATATGCATGCGCATATACTATGCTCCTTTGTCTACTTGTCGTATGGTCATCCTTAACATGATGCAGTTGTAACCGCGAGTGGATATAACGGTCAGATTGCCACGTTGTATTAGTTGTGATAGGCTGTTGTTGAGATCTCAGCCCGTATTGGGCTATTTTCACCCGTTGTGTATGTGACTTGGTCAACTCGACACGTGGCCAGCCATGGTTGACAAGGATCTCTTTAGATTTATAGCAGAAAAATTTGATCGCATGGAAGGTTGGACTGCATAGGGGTTGCGCCTCATGAGCATTTGGCCACATATGGTTTACGATGCATGGAGAGCTTTGACGCATGGAGACGCTGCCGCATGGAAAGCTTTGACGCATGGAGAATTTGTCGTGTGTACACGTGGTACTGCTAAGCTGTGTATAGACAAAAGTAATTATGATAGTGACATAGGCACTGAGGCCCACTATTATCATTAAAATCGAGACATTCAGAGACATTAATTGATGTCAGAGTCATAAATATTGTGGCTGACATAAATGACATTATGCATCAGATTTGTATGCGCATAAGCCTTCTGTCGCATGCTTCTTTAATTGTTTTTTAGTGCCGCATACGCTTCGTGCCGCATGGATTTACTGTATTCGACTTTGTAATATGAGCACATGATTTCTGTATTTTTCTATGCTTCTACAACGTGATTAATTTTAAAATCTTCGCTCTGGAAAGCCTAGAGCATCCTCTCATATGAGCATCTTCTTCCACCCTTGGGCTTCCTCCCATGACAGGGCATTTTACTCACCAGATCCCTCGCCAACACCCACTACCAGAAAAAGTCAAATTAGCGACATAAATAAATATCGCTAAATGATAAAATAACGTTGCTAATCATGTTTAGCAACGTAATTAGCGACTTTTTACAGAAGTTAGCACGTCGCTGAAAGGAAAAACATCGCTAAACGTCGTTATACCGACATTTTTTAGCAACTTAAATGTGTCGCTAAATTAGCGACGTTTAGCGACGCAGCGTCACTAATTAGCGACGTAAACAAACGTCGCTAAATGTCACTAATTATCAAATTATATAGCGACGTGACAGCGACGTCTTTAATGACCTGGCAGTACTGCCATGTCAGCAATTTGCGACGTACATCGACGTATTTAGCGACATGTTTAGCGATGTCATTAGCGACGTCTATTAACGTCGCTAATTAGCGACGTATTTAGCGACGTATATAAATGTCGCTAAACGTCACTAAATATGTTGCTAATATTACAGAAAAAATAAAAAAAAGAATAAAAAATTGTTTCCAAACTATTATTCCTGTAATTTATAAATTTCTAATTAAAAATAGACCCGGAGCAACCCTCCGTTGAATTCTCTGGGTTCGCCGACCCCTTCGGTGGAATACTCAACACCGATAAATTAACATCATTTAATATGAATAAAAAGTATCACAGTCATACAATACACACAAATATTATAGATAGATCTGGAGCAACCCTTCATTAAATTTTTTGCGTACGAAATAACACAAAAAGTATATAAAATATCACAGTCACACAATACACACAAAATAAAAGTATCACAATCAAACAAAATGCATAATATATAAGTATCAAAGTCACACAATGGGCATAATATATAAGTATCACAATCACACAATAACCACAATAAAAGTATATGAAACATCACAGTATCAATCTCGAGGATATCCAACACGCTGGGGCACATATAGTCCCTCAGATACTGCGCATAAACAGCGTCTATGTGATCAATCTCCGCTATAGGTGCTGGGTGACTGGAACTCCCCATCTGAGATACAGCCGCTATAGGTGCTGGGTGACTGGAACTCCCCGTCTGAGATACAGCAGGTGGTATCTCTTCCTCCTTAACAGTAGGAGCATCACTTCCTCCTTAACAGTAGGAGGTGTCTCTCTCATGGGTGTTATCTGGTAAGATAGATGAAAATAAAGAATATAATTGATAACAGATATTACTTAAGACATACCCTTAATAATGTGGAATGGAAGAATTAGATGACTCACAAAGCCGATCCCAAAAAATTAAAATAAAACTCTGTTTTTGTTGTTGCAACAACCTTACAAGGAGCTCGTACCATTTCCAAAATTTTGTGTTATGATATTCAACCTCACCGTGTATCAATCCAAATTGATGTCATGCAACATTTTGTTTATCCAAATTCAACCTACATAGACTTGTGTTAAGATATTCAACCTCACCGTGTATCAATCCATAATGTTCCAATTTTTAATCTCTGATTACAAAGAAATAGTACTGATTGACATAACAAAAATTCTCATATTGATAATTTTTACTATCTTGATTTGTAGTAACATGTTAGCTCATTCTTTATCTTATACTCTCTTTTCTCGGTTAGTTCAGTCAGCTAGTTTTTTCCATTGATGATATTTACATCATAATGAATTCATTTCATCATGGTGTTGATATTTTATGTACTCTTATTG
>JAYESA010000010.1:149828094-149868094 GCA_036927795.1 Iris macrosiphon
ATATATATATTGTATAAGATGTTAAAATAGTAGAATTGACCCAGACAATATTCTACTGCCGATATTGTGGCATAGGCTGGGCGTACACACGTAATCGTGCCTGAATATCAGGTGGAGGGTCGTGACACACCTGCTTCTTCAGCTCAACCAGCTCGCTGTTGTTCACTCTATAGACATGCTGTAAAATTGGTTCTGCACCTGGCACCAAGTCTATAAAGAATTCAATATCTCAATTTGGTAGCAATCCTGGCAATTATTCAGGAAACACATCCAAGAACTCTACTATCAACAGATGCGGCAACTCCTTATCTTCCACCATAGCTCCACAGATAATGCCTTCTCCCTACTCTACAGCTCCTATAGCAAACTCAAACTCTGGCTCTCCTGGCGGGCTACACAAAACTCTACCTCCTCTGCAATCTATACTAGCATAGTGCCTACTCAACCAATCCATCCTGAGTACAATATTATAGCTCGGAAGTGGTATTACAAGTAGACATGCACTCAGCTCCCGGCCTCCCAAAGTAACACTCTAATCCTTATAAATATCATAATCAGGATAATGTCTCTCCCGGTCATGATCTTGCAAGTCCTAAGCAAAGACTCAGCTACCAAATAATGCTTCAGAGCAAAAAAATAGATACAAATCTATGGAAAGCACTACTATCAAATAAAGCTAAAGCTGGAATAGAATCAAGAAGAACAGAACCAGCGTTAACATCTCCGATAGGATCAGCCTCCACGACCGTCATTGCAAACGCTCGTCCCTGACGTGCACCTCCCAGATGTTGATGCTGGGCATAACGCTGCTGCTGGGTCGGAAGCGATGGTCTCCTCGATTGTACTGCAAGAGGCCTTGCCTGTGTTCTCGGAGCTGGAGTTGCTCCGTGAACTGCACGACAAGGGTTGGAAGGACCATCCCTCAGCTGATGCCCCTCGGCACCATAATACAGACAAACTCCTAACCTTTTCCTGCAAACTTCCCAGATGTGGTCGGGCTTCTTGCAGTAATGGCAGGAAGCTTGTTGTAACTATCTCTACTGTGGCGGTGCCTAGTGAACCGGCACCCTATGTCATGCCCCGGTCCCGTAGGGGGCCGTTCATCCGTGCTTGGGTCCTCGCGGGACCGATTATCCTCGCGTGGACGTGATGTCGTGCAAGCTTAAGCTGCGCTTGCACCAGAAAAAAACTTTGAACAAGGGCAAGTAAGCTATTCAAGATGGGAGCAGCGGCCCAATATTGCAGAAAATAAAGAATACAATGGCCTAAGAAAACAAGCTCTTTATTAATAATCAAGATGAGTTACAAGCGGCGCTTGGCCGAGGTTACAATTCACTCAAGCTCTCTTTCTCTCGATTACAATGACACCGTTCTATACAATATATCCCTCTATACAAAAGTAGCACAAAGCAATCTCAATATGGCTCAAGGCATCGTCCCTAGATTTCTGGGTCCTGGGTATGAGGTACGGCTATCGCTTTTTCGGATGATCCATTATCTGAGAACATGCAAACTGTTGGTGGGTTAGCACTTTGGAGAAAGTACTGGTGAGTCTAAAATTAACGAACAGAAGCAACATTTTATGAAACCAACACTAAGTAATCATGTTAAAAAATATTACATTACTAGTAATCTTTCTAGTTTTACTTAGGTTCGTTACATGCAGTACAGAAACAGTCATATTACTTCTTTTCGAAAATATCTTTGAAAAAAGAGTTCATGTTCGATATATAAGCAAGCAGGCAAGACAAGCAGTTCATATACGATATGCAAGATTTATTTACTATCTCTGGTGTGTAATGTGTCTTATGAATCATAAGCATTTCTCTAAAGACTTTAGCAAGCATCTAGTGGACTATCTTCTTAGCATACTCTCTATGCATCTCTCTCTTACTCTTATCATCTATTACATCTTATTATGTGAACAAGATGGAAGCATATACAAAAAACAGACTTCTCTATGCAAGCATTTTATACAGAAGAGCATGTTCGATAGCATGAATATCACTTATTCAGTGATTCTTACCCTTTCGCTGAACGGTTATCCTTACAACAGACATACGAGTTAGAAACATTTGCATATATAAGAATATGGTTCTCTTTCCCTATCCGTCTCTGTATCAAAATAGTTAGGTATGCAAGAAAGTTGAAACCTAGCACGCGACCTAACTATGTGATGGTCCATGAGTCTCCTTCCTCATGATTAGTAGCAGAATTATCACGTCCCAGTACTGCACTAATATACTCGCTCATATACTCGCTTCTTTGACTTATAAAACAGCTATCTAATAGACATGAATACCCCCTGATCGCGAGGACTTCTTTGCCTCAGGTATTCCTCTGATTCCCCCAAGGCAAATGGTCCATAATGTCCCAAAAAACCGTTCGTGGGATTTCTCTTGTGCACAAGTTGTCTAAAGACCAATGCATTAATGCAACTATATCAGATAAACTCTATATAGATGCAGCAGTTCAATAACAAGCATATATTCAATCTCCATTTTTTATTTGTCTTTGTACGGATATGTCGCCATCTCTATCTCTATGCGAACTGGTTGCCATCTCTCTGATACCGTTCAAGCATTTCGATAAATTTTAGAAAAACATGTAACAATCTCTATTTAAGCAAGCAAGCATGAAAATAGTTCTCTATCTCTTTAACTAAGCATGTAATTCTACTCTTTCTTTTAGCATATACGAAGGAAACATATGAACTTCTTTTACTCTTGTTTATTAGCATGGCAGCGGTTCGATCGATAGCGGTGTCCGTGTAACTAAGCATGCAACATCTTATTCTTTAACTTAGCATGGCAATGGTTCTATCTCTTTCTCTTAGACAAGCATTCAATTTCTCTAGTTAGGCAAGCAGATTCGTTTCAATGACAACCTATACGAGTTCTCTTATTAAGTATGTAGAGTCAGGCTCTATCATTCTTCTTATGAAACTATCTTCTTAAGAAAACAAGCATTTTAAAAACTCATATTTATTATTAAGGCGTACAAGAATTAGAGAATAAAGTTTTTATCCACTCACCCAGATCAATCATCTTGTGTTTCGACCAAAAACTCTCTGAGAAGATTTTTACTCGAGTTAACAAATTGATTTCTCTTGTACATAGTGCCAACGCGGAGCAGGGCACTACATACTTACCCACCAGAAAGAGTTTCATCCTCAAAACTCAAGGAGAAACTTTCGATATCCAGAGCAGCAATAGTCCTTATCCCTCACCATCCTCAATCGAAAACTCTAGCAATCAAAAATGATTACTCAGGCAAATAGAAATCAGAAGCCAAAACTCCCAAGTAATAAATCAAATTCAGAAAACTTTTTGCTAGCATCTTTGAGAATATCTATGGACTTATTGTATAGAATGTTCATTGTATCATAATAACTGGGACATTACTGAGTCACAGATAACAGAATGGGTAAAGAATCGAGTAGCTCTGATACCATTATGTCAGGCCCCGGTCCAGCAGGGGGGCCATTCGTCCTCGCTTGGGTCCTTACGGGACCGATCGTCCTCGCCTGGGCGTGATGCCGTGCAAGCCTAAGCTGCACTTGCACCAAGCCAAAACTTTGAATAAGGGCAAGTAAGTCATTCAAGATGGGAGCAGCGGTACAATATTACAAAAAAGTAAAGAACACAATGGCATAAGAAAATAAGCTCTTTATTGATGATCAAGATAAGCTACAAGCGGCACTTGGCCGAGGTTATAGTTCGCTCAAGCACTCTTTTTCTCGATTACAATGACACTGTTTCATACATTATGTCCCTCTATACAAAAGCAGCACAAAGCAATCTCGATACGGCTCAAGACATCGACTCTAGATTTTTGGGTCCTGGGTATGGGGCACGGCTATCGCTTCCTCGGACGATCCAGTACCTGAGAACAAGTAAACTATTGGTGGTTCAGCACTTTGGAGAAAGTACTGGTGAGTCTAAAATCAACGAACAGAAGCAACATTTCCTGAAACCAATACAAAGTATTCATGTTAAAAAATATTATATTACTAGTGATCTTTCTAGTTTTACCTAGGTTCGTTACATGCAGTATAGGAACAGAGTCATATTACTTTTTTTCGAAAATATCTTTGAAATGAGAGTTCATGTTCGATATATAAACAAGCAGGCAAGACAAGCAGTTCATATACGATATGCAAGATTTATTTACTATCTCCGGTGCGCAACGTGTCTCGTGAATCATAAGCATTTCTCTAAAGACTTTAGCAAGCATCTAGTGGACTATCTTCTTAGCATCTCTCTCTATGCATCTCTCTCTTACTCTTATCACTTGTTACATCTTATCGTGTGAACAAGATGGAAGCATATACGAAAAACAGACCTCTATGCAAGCATTTAATACAAAAGAGCATGTTCGATAGAATGAATATTACTTATTCAGTATTTTTACCCTTTTACCGAACGGTTATCCCCGCAGCAGACATACGAGCTAGAAATATTTGCATATATAAGAATATGGTTCTCTTTCCCTGTTTGTCTCTGCATCAAATAGTTAGGTATGAAAGAAGGTTGAATCCTAGAATGCGACCTAACTATATAATGGTCCATGAGTATCCTTTCTCATGATTAGTAGCGTTGTTATTACGGCCCAGCACTGCACTAATATACTCGCTCATATACTAGTTGCTTTGACTCATGAACCAGCTATCTAATAGATATGAATACCCCCGGATCGCGAGGACTTCTTTGCCTCAGGTATTCCTCTGATCCCCCCAGGGAGAACGGTCCCTAGTGCCCCAAAAAACCGTTCGTGCGATTTTCCTTGTGCACAAGTTGTCTAATGACCAATGCATGAATGCAACTCTATCAGATAAATTTAATATGGATGCAGCAGTTCAATAACAAACTTATATTCAATCTCTTCTCTCTCTTTTTCTATCTCTGTGCGGATATGTCACCATTTCTATCTCTATGCG
Source organism: Iris macrosiphon (assembly GCA_036927795.1). Taxonomy (NCBI): domain Eukaryota; kingdom Viridiplantae; phylum Streptophyta; class Magnoliopsida; order Asparagales; family Iridaceae; genus Iris; species Iris macrosiphon. The sequence continues at coordinate 149,833,034 of JAYESA010000010.1, forward strand.
AACTGGTCGCCATCTATCTAATACCATTTAAGCATTTCGATAACTTCTATGAAAACATATAACAATCTCTATTTAAGCAAGGAAGCATGGAAACAGTTCTCTATCTCTTTAACTAAGCAAGCAGTTCTACTCTTTCTTTTAGTATATACGAAGGAAACATATGAACTTCTTTTACTCTTGTTATTAGCATGGCAGTGGTTCGATCGATAGCGGTGTCCATGTAAATAAGCATGCAATATATTATTCTTTAACTTAGCATGGCAATGGTTCTATCTCTTTCTCTTAGACAAGCATTCAAGTTCTCTAGTTAGGCAAGCAGATTCATTTCAATGACAAGCTATACGAGTTCTCTTATTAAGCATGCAGAGTCAGGATCTATCATTCTCCTTATGAAACTATCTTCTTAAGAAAACAAGCATTTTAAAAACTCAGATTCATTATTAAGGCATACAATAATCAGAGAATAAAGTTTCTGCCCAATTACCCAGATCAATCTCTTATGTTTCGACCAAAAACTCTCCGAAAAGACTTTCACTCGAGTCAACAAACCGATTTCTCTTGTACATAGTGCCAACATGGAGCGGGATACTACACCTTAGTTGGAGTCTGGTCTTGTTGTGGTTGCTGAAAAGACTTGGACTATAAATGAGGATGCTTAGCAGTCAATATTTTGCTATTAGCCCCCAGAAAAGAATCATGATCTATCTTGGGTTTCAAGCCCAACTCCTGCTCAACCTTGCGTGCCTCCGCAAGTATGTCTAAATACGTCTCATAGATAGACGGAATGAGGATCTTCACTTCCCAGTTCATACCCTCGCGGAAGCAGATAGCTTGACCCTCTGGCTCCTTCACCAAATACTTCACAAATCGGCTCAACCTACCAAACTCTGCGACGTACTCCTCCACGGACATGCTCTCCTGAGTAAGGCCCTCAAAATTCCTCCCCAAGTCTAATTTGTACGCCCGAGCAAAAAACTTCCTTTTGAAGAGGTCCTCGAACACTACCCAAGACTGCCCCATATCAGCAAGAAGTGGCTCATTCCTGAACCAAGTACGGGCGATATCGAACAGCTGAAGTCCTACTGCCTCAACCTTCAGATCCTCAGCAAAATGAGACACCCTCATGAGACGCTCAATATCCTTGATCCAATCATTAGCGTAGACGATGCCCTCAGTCCCCTTGAAGACCCGAGGTTCCAGCTTCTTGGAGTCCTGAATATTATCCGGCCGAAGCTAGGCAACCTGCAGAGCAACCTGCTGCTAAACCGAAGCTTCTCTCTATACTACGGCAAGGGAAAGTTGATGAGCACTCTCAATACCCTTCCATTACTCATAGGTCTGCCTCTGGTGAGCCTCTGACTAGGCCCTCTGAGCCTCCAATATCTCACGAAATAATATGAACACCCGAGTCGCATCTGTCGGCATGGAAGGTGGAGGTGGAAGTCCCTCAGGCACAGCCAGAACAGTCCTCTGAGCTAGAGGTGGACCCCTGAACGCAGCTGATATGCTAATCATCGGAGAAATAACTGGTACAGGCCCTTGGGAAGTTGCAGATCTCTCAGAAACTGCTTCCCTCTACGGTGTTCGAGTCTTAGGCGGCATCCTGAGGCAAAGCGAAAGGAAAGAATCAATATGGTACATGATATAATACATTCAAAGAAGGACAGTTAAAGATCAAATGTTAATATCAAGGAAGAATAGTTAAAATGAACAATAGAGTTTTTCCTAGAAGTGATTTAGTACTCCTAGCCTATAGCCTATATCCTATATCCTGAAAAAGGCTCATAATAGCACTCAAATTAGAGCACCACTATGAATCGTACTACTTCTGACCTCGAAGACCTGCATGGGCCACCACTAAAAATATGTCATGATCCGCACCCGGTGAAGGGGCACGAGTAGTGACCAACGCCCAGCCTATGCCGCAGCATTGGCTGTAGAACATTGTTTGGATAAAATATCTATCTTGCAATCAAGATATAATAATGCCACCAATAAAATATGAATACTCAATCACAGATCTATAAGATAGAATAATCACACGAATATGATAAAAGAACTGAAGAAGTAATACAACTCACAAGACAAGATAATATCCAATTAGTCATATAAAATAAATACTAAATAACAATGCTGGAGACAAATCCAGTACAAAAAATCTATCTACTGAGCTACGAGTCCTGGGTCATCTGTCTCAATCAGGATGTACCACTCCTCAGTGTCATCTAGAAAAAATATATCCTGTCAGGAAATGAGCAAAGTAAATCTCTAACAGCAGTTCTAATAAATAATATAAACTAAGTAATAGTAAATAGAGCGAATATACAAGATGCAATATAAAGGTACAAAAGATATGCAATATAGGAATACTGGAAATAAATACAAGAATGAGCATCATAGGAATGGACAAGAAATACTACTACTAAGTGAGTGAGTACCAGTCTTCAACATGTGATCGGCTTAGGAACTTGAACAAGGATTATGGCCTGGTTAATCATACATGTGGTGTATGATTAACACTATTCAAGGAACAAGACATGCACAAGGAGGATATGATCATATATCTACACTAAATACTCTCCGCCCCCGACTGCTATAGTGGATCCAACCAGGGTACGTTATGATACGGGATTCTCTGGGTAGGTAGCAAGTCTCTCCAAGAATCAATGTCTGTACATGTACAAGAAGAAAAAGGAATAAGGCTTGCACAAGATACACCATAAATACCAAGGAATAATATCTCATGACGAGATTCGGATATACCAATCCGTGTAACCATCGTGTCAATAAATCAAGAATATTTACACTAGATACAAGAGACATAGGGGATATCATAAATAAGAAACTATCAGAGATTGAACTCGCCTAAAATCCGGTGAATAGTATCAAAGATATCTGGTACGATATCTCGGAGACCTAAATATGGAATATTACATCAATACAAGGTTTTGGAATAAAAATAAGTTAAATTAGTCAAATTCTATGTTATAAAGCCATTTCTAAGTCAAAACAGTCTAACTAGGTCAATTCTATGTCAAACTAGCCAAACTTGGTCAAACTAGCAATATTAGCTATACACTATGTAACTAGGCTATATTAGCTATACTATGATACTAGGATACCAACACATTATCGTATCATAAGATATGTAAGTTATTAGATAAGAAAATAATATAATATATATAAACAAGACAAAATATATAGTACTCCTAGCTAAACTAATGCTAAGTGGATACCTTGGCTTTGAACCAAAAGCGGTATCACACCACATACACACCCATCTTGATATGCAAACTCAATACCTTGAGTGTAAACCAATACCTTGATATTACCTTGGTATCACAAGGTAATTCAATTTCTAACATATAACTACCTACCCATACTCCTCACTATACACTAATATGCATTTAAACTTATAACAATACTATAATAAACTAATATACTAACATATCCCTTCGAAAATTCAATATCCGTACCCAAGATACCTCAACTCTCATTACCTCGGTGTAACTCAAGGTAATCTAGAAATAAATATTAACTAATATTAACTAGTTCTTATATATATATATATATATATATATATATATATATATATATATATACACTTAACTTACTAAATATCAATATAACTAACTAGCTTTTATATATATATATATATATATATATATATATATATATATATATATATATATATACTAACTTACAAACAATATACACATAACTTACTAACTTATCAATATAAACTAACTAGCTTATTGCTACTACTGCTGCTTACCGCTGCTGCTTATCGCTGCTGCTTTCTGCTTCTGCTGCTACTTCTTACAGCTTTCTGCTTCTGCTTCTTCTTCTTCTGCATACTATTGCTGCTTCTACTGCTTACTGTTGCTGCTTCTGCTTCTGCTGTGGCTTGCTGCTTCTACAGCTCGCTGCTTCTGCTGGTTGTTCCTTCTGCTGCTGCTTTTGCAGTTTGCTGCTCATGGATGCTACTGCTTCACTGATTTTTACTACTTTTTGACCTGCTTTCACAGATTTTTGGCCTGTTTGTCGCTGCTTCTAGCTTATAACCCCCCATCTAGCTCACATGTACATACATCCATACATCTAATACACACACACACACTCACTTATATATATATATATATATATATATATATATATATATATATATATGTGTGTGTGTGTGTGTGTGTGTGTGTCACCACATAACCACATTAGTGATGCACATATACTATCATATTCTCCCATGACCACCAACACATCACAAAGAAATATAAAATATACACATAAATATATATATATATATACATATATATCATATAATAATTATAATTATAATATTATAATATCTATAACCATGGTAAATTGAAATGAAATTCAATGAAACAAACACGTGGAGTGCACCGCACCCTTATCACACTAGATCTATGATACGCTTGCGATACGGCTCCATCACACCACCAAACGTACCCCAAAGGACACGATCAAGTCTAAAATCATAATTATAAACAATACAAAGATCTAGCTACTTAACTACGTGCCCGTGTCAAAATATGACATGCTCAAACCCCCGTGTCGGAGAAAAATGTCCAAATCAACCTGTATCTCCAAATTGTCAGAATACGGCCTACAACTATTCAATTATGGACACGACCCTAGTCACACAAAACAAACACATGTCGATTTGGTCCAATTGACCTATTGACAAACACAAGATGTGTCAATCTCAAAATTCCTCCAAAATTGACATAAAATACCACATAACTTTCTCCATAGGCCTCCTATGAGGCTAATTCCAATTTTTATGGGTAGCCTTAGTACATGGGATGGTTCCTAATAATTAAATTATAGATTTAGTCTCTAATTAAAGAGAAAAAACTGAATTATACCTATTGGAAGATCGATTCCTAATAAAATTATTAAATTGTGTGTCAAGAGCCTTCAACTTGTAGATCCTTCCTCCTCCTTGTAGATCATTGCTTCCTCCTTGTAGATCCTTGCTTCCTTCTTGTTCTAATAGCCTCCAATAATGATTAGGGAAGGAATTGGAAAGAAATTTGGGTGGAATTTGGTGTAGGAATAAAGAAATTTGGAAGAAAAAAATTCTAGATCTAGATTTAAAATAAAAAATGAAGAGAGAGAATTTTCCTCCATTCCTTACTAGGCCGGCCACTACCTCCTCCTCCAGGCTACTATGAAATATCCACAATACCCCTTGGGGCTTGTTATGAAAGAATTAATTAAGGAGGAAAGGTTCTAGTCTAATTGGTTTAACTAATTAATTATCCTCATAATGATTAGGCTTATTATTGGACTCAATTCTAACTAGAATTTAGTGTTGGTCCATGGATCTAATCTAACTAGTTAGGTCCACTAACACAAGTCCAAAATCAAATCTAACATCCAACAATAAATAAATAATACAAAAAATAAATATATAACATGCACAATATTTAATTAATTATGAAATAACCAAAATACTATTTCCTAGAAAATGTGGTAGTGACAATACCACTATACATGCTCTCTCATATCTCTATACATCTTGTTGGCACTTGGAATTATAGAGTACTGCGATCGATGCGCTTTATGAAGAACTTCCTCACGCAACGTCCCACTTAGCACATACAATCTGGTACCGTGCCGCAATGGTCCATCCTCAGCAATAGTGAAATCCTCGGATAATCTAATCTGAAACAATGCTTTGATGTTCTTCAGAGACTCATTATCATACTGTGTAGCTTGAATCCTGTATATCAGCTCTGACTATATCTACAACCCCCACATCGGTATCTAGACACCAGGTGTCAGCAGCTCGATACCCAAGCTCTCAAGATTGGCCAATAAATGTCTGTCCGTAGTCAAGTATATAGCTACAGGATACCTTCTTAAGGCATCAGCGACTATATTGGTCTTCCCTGGATGGTACGGTAATGGTATGCTGAATTCCTTCATCAACTCCAACCACCGCCGATGTCTCATGTTTAGCTTTTTTTTTGTAAACACATACTTCAAGCTCTTATGGTCTGTGAAGATCTTCACACGCTCTTCGTACAAATAGTGTTTGCACTACTTTAGAGCAAAAATGATCGCTGCCTACTCCAAATCATGGGTAGGGTAATTCTTCTCATGAGGACGTAATTGTCTGAAAGTATAGGCAATTATCTTACCGTTCTGCTGTAAGACACAACCCAAACTCTTTCCTAAAGCATCACTATAAATAGTGAATCCACATAATCTTGATGGCAACGTCAGATGTCATCAATCTCTTTTTTAGCTCCTCAAAGGTAGCCTGACTCTCCTCTGTCCAGACAAATTCTACACCCTTCCTGGTCAGCCTAGTTATCGGCTCTACAATTATGGAGAAGTCATGTACAAACCTCCGATAATAACATGCTAGCCCCAAAAAACTTCTGATCTCTGCTACTGAACTTGGAGTAGCCCACGACTCAACTGCTGAAATCTTCTTCGGATCTACTCGACTCCCGTCACCTGTAATCACATGACTAAGAAATTAAACCTTGCCAAGGAAGAACTCATACTTCGAAAGCTTGCCATAAAGCTTCTCCTCCCAAAGAGTCTCCAAAATTATCCTCAGGTGCTCCTTGTGCTCTCCCGGGGTTTTCAAATACACCATTATATCGTCGATAAATACCACCACAAACTTATCAAGCTACTACTGGAATACCTTGTTCATCATATTCATGAATACGGCCGGGGCATTGGTCAACCCAAACGGCATCAGCAATAACTCAAACTATCCATACCGAGACCAAAAAGTTGTCTTCGGAATATTCTCCTCTTTCACTTTCACCTGGTCGTAACCCGACCTCAAGTCTATCTTCAAAAATACTTTTGTTCCGCTCAACTGATCGAAGAGATCAACAATAATCATCGGCAGCGGGTATTTGTTCTTGATATTGAGGTTGTTCAGAGTCCTGTAGTCGATACACATACTTACCGACCCATCCTTTTTCAGTACAAACAATATCGAAGCTCATGGTGATGAACTGGATCTAATAAAGTCTTTATCCTACAAATCATCCACCTGCTTTTTCAACTCTACCAGTTCGCTATTTTTGACCCTGTAGACGTGCTGAGATATCGGCTCTATGTCTAGCACCAAGTCTATAGAGAACTCAACATCGCGGTCTAGCGACAAACCCGGTAACTCCTCCGGAAAAATATCCATGAACTCTGTTATCAACGAATATGACAACTCCTTTTCTTCCACCATGGATCCAAAGATGGCATCCTCACTCTACTCCGCTGCTCCTCTGGCAATCTCAAACTCTAGCTCTCCTGGTGGTTGAAACAAAATTCTGCCTCCACGATAATCTATACTAGCATAGTGCCTACTCAATCAATCTATCCAGAGTACAATATGGTAACTCAAAAGTGGAATTACGAGTAAGCACGCACTCAACTACCACCCTTCCAGTGTAACTCTCTGGTCCTTACAAACATTACTGACAAGGATAATGTCTCTCCTAGTCGTGATCTTGCAAGTCCTAGCCAAAGGTTCAGACTCTAAATGATGCTTAAGAGCAAAATATACAGATATAGACTATGAGAATCACCAAAATCAAATAAAGCATAAGTTGAAAAAGAATCAAGAAGAACTGAACCTAATATCACATCTCCGACCGGCTCCTCCTCCTCAACTATCATGGCGAAAGCTCGTCCTTGCGGTATACATCTCTGTTGCCGCTGGCGCTTGATGAACCGCTGCTACTGAGTAGGTAAAGGAGTTCCCCTCTACTGTCCCGTATGTGGCCTCACTGGTGCTCGCTGTGTCGGTGTTAATCCCTAACCTGCTCGAACTGGAGCCACTAGACACTCACTCAACTGGTGATCTGCCTCTCTATAATAGAGGCACACTCCAAGCCTCTTCTTATAAACCTCTCATGTATGTCCAATCTTCCCATTGTGAGTACATTATGGGGCCTGCTCTACCGATCTCAGGGCTTGGTGAGTCTGCTGTACTAGTGCTCGAAATAGTGCATGAAACTACTGTCTCTACGGATGGAAGGTCCTCTGCTGCTGTAAATAGGGTCGCTTGGCTGGAACGATACTATTGCTAGCTCCACCTGATGTGTCCCTTATCCTCTTAGATTTGAGCTCTTAGTCATCCTTAACCCTTTGTGCATCCATCAGGATTTTCTCGAATGTAGTTATACGGTATCCCCTAGTGAAAGATTTGACCTCCCAGATCAAACCCTTTTGGAACTTCCTCGCCTTCCCTAGGGGATTCTTTCCCTCTACAAATCTGCCCAATCTGTAAAACTCTATGGTGTACTCGTCCACAGTCATGCTCCCCTGGACAAGTTCTAGGAACTGGCTTTCTAGTGCACTCAGAGTCACGTCTGGAAAGAACTTCTCCTTGAAAAGATCTTTAAAATATTTCTAAGTCAGTCCTGGCACAGTAATCCTCGGGTCAGGGCAATATCGAACATCTGGTTGTACGCTGCCTCCACCTATAGACTCTCTGGAATCTGTGCCAGCCGCACGGTCCTCCCTATGTCCTCAATCCAATTGTCGGCGTACAAGATACTTTCGATGCCCTTGAAGTCCTTGGGCCCCATCCTCTTGAAATCAATGATGGTACCCGGTCTCTACTGGTGCGGGGAGGGCTGAGGCGGTATAATCTATGGCTGGACAAGCGCTACCTTCTCCACAGTAGCTAGTGCTAACTAGTGAGTACTCTCGATGCCTTGACGTAGAATATATGTCAGCCTCTGTTGCACAGCCATCATCTCCCGAAATATGGCAAATATTTGTGTCCCATCTGCTGGCATGGGTGGTGGGGATGGAAGGTCCTCCGTAATTGTTGGAACAATCCTCAAAACTGGTGGTGGAGCACCCCTAAAAGCTGTTGCTGAAATTCCCACCTGGACTGGTGAGGCGACCCTTTGAGCGGAAGAAGGCAAAATAGTAGATATTGTCTCTCTCTCTAAGGTGACGAAGTAACTGACCTCGCCAAAACTACTCCAGAGCACTGCGATCGGCTCTTCGACGGCGTCCTGAAGACGGATTTAAATCAAGGAATCAATATTGCTCAAGATACGATAGCATCAAGGAAGGACAGTAATATTTTAAAGAAAGCAAATATTTATATTTATAATGATAGAAAAAATAATATTATGGAAATATTTTTTAGTTGTGATTGAGTATCCTCTTATCCTATATCCCAAGTCATATATCTTATAGCAGCATTGTAGTAATACTCCAAGTCTGAGTACTATTACACAAATGACCTGCATGGGCCAGCACAAAAATGTGTCACGACCCGCACCCGGTGTAAGGGTACCTGTAAGTTGGTACATCCAGCCTACGTCGCAACATCGACGATAGAATGCTGTCTAGGTCAACAATAATATATATAAATATCTTACACAATATATATAATATATCTGTCAAGATATCTCAACTCTCAAATATAGGACAATATGATAATATGATAATATGATAATGGTAAACAATACTCAATCATAATAATAAACTAGAGGAAGATATAGCACAATATGGAATAGAAGAAAAGAAATACAGAGTCAAATAAACATAAGTCCAAGTCCAATCATAACTCAATGATCACAAATATAATACATGCCAAAAGTGTCTAACTAACATATGCAATATCATAAATGAACTAGCTAAGTCTCATCGACTGCTGGTACTATCTCAATTGGCTCAACGGGTATTATCTCAACTGGCTCACCATCCCGCAGCCCATAGTGCGTAGGACACTAGTCCTCTAATGAATCATCTAAATAATATATCCAGTCAGGATTTGAGCGAAGTAGAACCCAATAGAAGTTCCAATAATTGACAAAAATATAAAACAACAATAGTAATAAAAATAAATGATGGAATAAACTGAACTAGCAAATATCATGAGAAAAAGCATCATGGTAAATAATGGAAATAAACTGAGAACAATATGGTGAGAAATATTAATGTAATGAACTGAACAAAGGAAATAAAATAGTAAATGTGCCTTGAAATATTGGTAAGATAATGTGATCGGCTTGGGCCTAGCACGGGCTATATATAAAATGGAAACTAGTATGATCACATATGAATTGCATGATCTGCTAGTTATCATGGGCTACACTAAATTATGGGCTATAAGGTATGATCACATATCTACTAATACTTCCCCAAACCCCCTACTAGTACACGGATCTAAATCACGATAAGTTATAACACGTATATCATACTACATGGTCTATAATATCATGCACTATGATCACGGTCTATATAATCACTAAGATATTACAGTAATCACTGAGTAATTACGAAGTACGACACGGCGATCACTAAGTAATCACAACAATAACATCTCATGACCAAGATCCATGTATACCAATCCGTGTAACCATCGTGTCAGGAATCAATTATCTCAATACTAAATACATAAAACATAGAGACTATCAAATAAGAAAACTATCAGAAAATATACTCGCATGTGGTCCTGAACAAAGGTATAATTCAGTGTCCAAGCTGGTGTCACATACACCTAAATAGTAAATATCATGTCATTTGGGTCTAATGAATGGAAAATGAGCTAAAATGCACTAATATTATTTTCTAGGTCAATACTAGGTCATGCTAGTCAAACTAAAGTCATACACAAGTTTTTAGGTCAAATTCTAGTTTCTGGGTTGATCACAAGGGTAAACTAGTTGTTATTAAGTCATACCTAGATTTCTAGGAATATAGCTTGAGGTGTTAGCTATACTAGTTATCATTACTAAATATATACATACACTAGTTAATAATTTCTAGGTAATATACATATTACCTTATACTAATTAATATGATACAACCAACCTATACAATAGTCTAATCATAGTATCAATATACCCTAGTACCTACACTAATACCCTCACTAAATACTAATACCTTAGCTAACTCTTTACCATGGTGCCTTACTTGAATGATACCTGATACCTCATCCATATATACCCCCAGTTTTCTAACACTCCCCTAACTGATAACACCAACATCAACAACCATCAAATATTTGATGCCAATATTGAACCCTCACTTCTAAACCTTTATCACACCAACACCAATCAATAACACAACAGCATTAACAACAACAATTGCTCAGTATCTGACCACTTCCCTCATTCAAACTATTGCTAGATCTTGTAGTGTACTCACACACATTGCACTTGCCTCGACACACCCAGTTCAGTACACCATAATTGTTGTACTGCTCCATGCCCTGTTGTTGCCTTCAATTGTGCACTTAGATCAAACTCCATATTCACTGAATACCTGACAATTAATTTCCCTTAAGCTACTGCACTGCAGTATTGTTATGTTAGTTGAGTATAAGTCACGAAGCTACTATTGTTGTATCCTTACAAGGATACCCGAGCCTCACTGCTTGAATGCAAGCAATCTCCAAGTTGCTACCATAGCTGCTACACTTAAAACCCGATCCCCCTTACTATACTACACTTACCACACCAAAGACACATCAACAAGAACACCTTGCTACTTCTGCTACAGTAATTAATCCACTCAAGTGCTCACTGTGAACACCATCCATCTCACTTACACTAGTGTGCATAGCTAAACAAGACTTCCCCCTACCCAAGTGTATGTAACACTCCTACTGACACTCACTCACTGCTAAAACCACTACAAAACAACAACAACATAAACATTAGCAGCAAGTAGCACCTACTACTAACTGCCATTGCTACTGCTAGCAACAGGTTCTCAAGTGCCCACACAATGAACCAAGTTCAGTCACACACGCACACAACACACATAATGCACACAGTCACAATTCCTCTACTACCACTACCAAAATATGTTGTATTAGCGACGATTTTAGTGACGTCAGATATAAACGTCGTTGAATAATAAATATTTAGCGACGTCAAAATTAAATGTCGTAACACATCGCTGGTAGCGACGTGGAGCGACGTTCTGCGACTATAATTAATATAATAAAAATAAATGTCGCTAGGAGTTGTTAAAAGTTGCTAAATTTTGAATATTAGTGACGTTTAGGGACGTTGGAAATTTAAGTCGCAGTATTTGCTTATGTCCGCGACGTTTCACGACGTGGTTTTCATATGTCGCTAATTTATTTCATAAAGGGTTTGGAATTCACTTTCTTCCATTTACTTTGAACTCCTTTACAAATTTCCCCCCATTTAGTTTTGGCCCTTCCCTCCCGGTGCCTCCCCCCTCCGTCTGCTCCCCCCAACGCCTCCCCGAGACCCGCCTCCCGGCTCCACCCCGATCGAGCCCCCTCCCGGCACCTCCCCAAACCCCCCTCCCGGCGCCTCCCTGCGTCCTCCTTCCTCCGGCGTGCTCCTCCTCCCTCTGGCGAAGTAACCTCCCTCTGTCGGCATTCCTCCTCCCTTCGGCTCCCTTCCTCGTCCCTATGTGAGCTCTCTCTCTCTCTCTCTCTCTTCCCCTCTCTCTCCCTCTCTCTCTACATATATATATATATATATATATATATATATAGGATTTTCAAGTACTCCACCCACAAACACTACACGACACGACAAACACACAGATACGACACGACACGACACAACACACACTGTCACAAATACAACACGACACACACACTGTCACATACACAATCAGGACACACACACAGGACACAACCAGGACACAAGAACACACACAGGACACAACCCTAAGCCTGACACATGGACCCGAACACATATAAACTAAAATCTAATAGAGGATAAATTGGATTTTATACTTATCTAAATATATAATGTTCCCTAACAATTAAAAAAAATATTTTGGAGAGTAATTTAAAAAAATATGAGATTTACTAACAATTATGGTTTTATAAATAACTTAGAAAATATGTAACATCCCGTATCAAAACATAGAAGGAAGTAGTGAAAAGTGTTACAAAAGATCCACCTAGATTTAGAAAATATGTAAGCAGTCGAGGACGCCAACGCACAAGAAATATCTATTTCTAAGATTTCTTCCTACTATACACAAGTAATGTGACATATTTTTGAATAATCTGATACAAATATGTGAGTATACGTCCAGTGTGCATCATGGTATTGATAATAGTACATTGTCTATATCTTAATATGTATGTATCTATCCACCAAATATAAAATTCAGACATATAATATCATAGTATACTATCCAACTCAATAACAGTTAAAAATAATATATGCAGAGAATGAATCAGAAAATAGACTAATAAAACATATCCATATCCACATCTCAACATAGATTACAAGTCTAACCATCCTTAGAAGTACAATCCATAGTGTATCTCGGGAACAACCCAATCAAAATAAAATGATAAGAGTTCTAAACTCTAGGGCTAATAGCACCTAAGATAAGTTATGACAGGACTATGCATCACCCTAGATATCTACACCATCTAGTCATCTGACAGCGACATGAATCTTAGTTTCATCCTCAGAAGGTCCATAAGGGAAGAATAATCATCTTTGCATAAATATCAACAATATCTAGTCACGATTGAGTAAAGTACAATTACAGCCCACAATCACACCAAAACAATATAAAAATAAAGTAACATAAATAATAAAATAAAACTAATGAATGAGATAAATATGTACTAAACATGAACTGAATGTAAATTGTATGATATAAAGAAAATAACATAGATTCAGTATTGCTAACTATAGACGACTAAAGATAAAATATGGCTTTATTTTTGCACAACCTGCTCTTTTTTTAAGGACCCACACTCCTACAGCCAAACTCTAATCCAGATGCTCTTAAGCAAAAAAAAATTCTAGAGAATGGCTCACATTGAATATATGACATCACACCTATCCTTTATTAGTATTCACATGTGTATCCATCTTTGTATCCATTTGGATAATATACTTGAACGATGTCTATTCATCTTTTCAGAAGTATCTAAAAATGGATCTGAATTACTACATACATCATCATTCTTGGATGTACAACCGCATCTGATGATATGTGCGATGTGCAGAATAAATTTATATAGGTAGTAGAACAGTTCCTGCAGTTCGCCAAGGGGTTCCCTTAGTACATGGACTGCACCAAAATTAAGTGTCCGTGTGTGAGATGTCGCAACTTTAAATATCACTGAGAAGTGGATGTGACATATCATTTATACTCGAGAGATTTTATGCCAAATTACTGTTAGTGGACCTCATACGAAGAAGTTTTATGTTTAGCATCAGAGCTGGAGCCTTATGTGGAGCCGTATATGGGTGTCCACGACCACGCTGATTACGACGACGGGTGCGTGAACATGGTTTTCGATGCTTTCTGGCCTAGTTTTGATCCAGACAATCATGAGTAGCTGAGGAGGCACCAAATATCGATGCTGTAAAGTTCATGGAGTTACTGGATAATGCAAGAACTTTATTATATCCTGGTTATGAAGATCATCCACCGTTGGAGGTGGTTACAAGACTGTTGAGCATCAGTCTAGTTTTAACCTGTCGTAAGAATCCTACAACCGAATGATGGAGTTGATTAAAGAGATTTTGCTGGTGGGTGCTAAGTTACCAAAAGACTTTTACTGGTCTAAGAGGATGGTGAGATCGCTCTGGATGGGATACAAAAAATTTGATTTATGTCACAACGGGTACATATTGTACTACAAAGATGACAAGAATAAAGATATGTGTAGATTTTATGGTGCTGATCGCTACAAGACAACTGGTACAGTAAGGTCTATCGGTGTAAGAAAGTCGACCAATTCGATGCACTACTTGCCTTTAATATCACGGCTATAGAGGTTTTTTATGGTAAAGGAGATTGCCAAAAATATGAGTTGGCTTAGACAAGAATAAATTAAAGGAGTGTTGGATCACCCATCTGATGGAGAAGCATAGAAGCACTTCGATCGAGAGTATCCTGATTTTTTTATCAGCATAATATAATATTGGGGCTGTCCTCCGACGATTTTACCACATTCGAACTTTCGGTCTTTCAGTATTCGTATTGGCCTGTGATCGCCACCCCGAACAACCTATCACCTTAGATGTTTATGAAGACTTCGGTAATATTTTTAACCGTCATTATTCTAGGTTCGAACAATCTGAAGAGGAACATCGATGTGTACTTACAACCATTGATAGATGAGTTGAATTAGCTGTGGGAAGTAGGCGCCAACACGTACGATGTTTCAAAAAAGTAGAATTTTTATATGAGGGCAGCACTTATGTAGATCATCAACAAATTTTTGGCATATGGCATGTTATCAAGATAGAGCACTCATGGTTGTCTCTCATGTTCATATTGTATGGACCACACTAAGGCTTTTCGTTTGAAATATGGAGAAAAATTATGCTTTTTTGATTGTCATCGACAATTTTTGCCGTCGGATCATCCGTTCCGGAGGAACATGAATGCATTTCGTTCTGGCGTTATGGACAAGACAAATCTACCTCCAAGGTGGCTCGGAGACACGATATGGGAAGAGGTTAAAGATTTACCAAGTGCTATCGAAGATCCTACTAAGGGGTACAAATGCGATGGATTTTGTCACACTCATAACTGGATGAAGAGGAGTATATTCTGGGATCTGCCATATTGGAGCACCAATCTGATCAGACATAACCTTGATGTCATGCATATCGAGAAGAATGTGTTTGACAACATAATTAATACTGTGATGGACGTAAAGGGGAAGACGAAAGACAATCCCAAGGATAGGTTAGACTTGGAAGAATAAGCAGACGCCCTGCATTGCATTTGATAGAGGAAGGGAATGGGAAGTATAAGCAGCGTAAGGAAATTTTTCCACTGGATAAGGACGATAAAGGGAGACTTTATAGGTGGATTAATGGGCTAAAATTTTCAGATGGATACATGTCGAATCTGAGAAGATGCGTTGACCCGAAGAAGAAAAAATCGACGGTATAAAGAGCCACGACGGTCACGTTTTCATGGAGAGGTTAATTTTAAGTGCATTTCAAGAATTTTTATCGCAAATAGTTCGGGATCCATTGACTGAGCTTAGAATATTCTTCAGAGATCTTTGTTCTAAAAAGTTGATCGTCGATCGTCTAGAAAATCAAGAGAAGGACATTATGGTAACACTGTGCAAGCTGAAAGAGTGTTCCCTCCAGGATTCTTTGACTTCATGGAGCATTTGTCAATTTATCTTTCTTACGAGGCACGTGTTGGTGGGCCTATCGGTTATCGGTGGATGTACCCGTTCGAGCGTTAATTGAACCACCAAAAGAGAAAGGTAAAAAAACAAGGCACGGGCCGAGGGTTCTATTTGTGAAGCCTATGTTCTTGAGGAGATTACAAACTTTTGCTTGATGTATTTTAAGCCACATGTGGCTACTAATAGAACAAGTGTTTCCAAAAATGACGATAGATATCAGGAATCTATTGATGCAATTCTGAAAGTATTCAATGCTTTCAGTTAGCCTTCGGGCAAAATAAATAAGAGATATTTGAATGACGATGAGCTAAGGGCTGCTCAGTTGTATATATTACTCAACTGCAATGTGGATGAAGTGGAGAAGCTAGAGGGGTAAGTAATTAATACGTCAACGTTTAAGTCATCGTAATGTAATAGTATACGCTAATATTATTACACTAATCGCGATATTTTATTGTTTTTAGCATATTTAATGATGAGGTAAGGTAGATGAGACCATACAAAATAGATGAAGAAGTAGAATAGAAAATGGGACTTCATTTCCCTTATTGGTTGAGTGCATATGTAAGGATCTTTTTGTGTATGCACTATGCATAATAATTAAATAACGTTGAACTTAATATCATTTTCTTGGTATTTATGTCGATCGTCCCCACACAACACTCAAGAATGAATCTATTAGAACTCTAGCCAAGGGACTAATTATGCCATCAAAATTTGGCCAAGCTATTGTGTGAATGTGTTTAGGTTCAAGTCAACAAAAGTCCCGATAAGAGAGCTTCTTAGATCTCGATTCTATATCTCGAATCTCCAAAAAATAGTTGTTTGTGTATCAGATCTTCAAGCTACAAAGATGTCAATCCAGAAAATAATTTCTATGACATCTTATGAGATATTGTGGATGTCACACCCAGTCCCAAAATATCGAGGAACTAGACACGTGGCACTGGCCAGCAGCACACACCGATGGACAAATCTAATTTAATGGATCCATCGTGGCATACTTAAGTTGTAATATATATCCACAAATAGGTCTAATGGTACAAGTCACAGTCTATACTAATCTTATCCACAACAGATAATCACAGATCCAATGCCAGAATAAATACAAATAGAAATAAACTAACAAATCTCAATAAAGGTGTCTCGGAGAACAATTCGAGAATAAGTCTGATATATCAATGAAATAGACTGGAAATAAAATAACTAGAAACAGAAATAAATGAGAATCTCAAGCCAATACTCAGGAGAAGTCCTCTGGCACGATCTCATCCTCGGATCCTGGTTCTGCTCCAATGTACACACCTGCTTCTGCTAGTGCTAATGCTCCGGTCCCGTATACCTTGGGATAGATCTCATCAGCTAATCCTGGGGACATAATCTGGTATCCAGGTCCTCAGGGGACATAATAAGGTACAGATAATACAAGCCAAAATAAATACAGTGCAGCAATAAATGAACAATAGGGGAAATATATAACCAGCTAAGTGATATGCAAGTTGAGAGTTTTAGTCATACTCGGGCTGCGACTACTACAGGATCAGTGTCGGAAAAACCCATAGCAGTATTCTCTCGAAGGGCCAGTACGGTACCAAAGCTCTGTGTCAGAGTCTAAGGCACTTCCATTAAGTTATTATATATATATATAATCAGCCTTATGTATGGTAAATCTCTCCCCACCCAATGTAATCTCACGTCACAGTTTCCTGATATCTCATGTCCACGTCATGCAAAACCATATCTAATACAACAAGTCTGGATAAAATCTAAGCATGTAAACTGTGTATGTCATAAACCTGTATCCTATACAGAATCGCCATGAATATCTCAGGAAGATTCCGTCTCATGAATAGTGTCAAGTGTCCTGGGTATAATGTACTTGATAAGACAAGTACGAGAATATAATGGGTCACGATGTCCATCTCTAGATGACGTTACACAATCCCATGTATGGTGTTGGCACCCGACTATTAATCGGACGCTAAGTAAGTCACACGGTCCTAGGCCACGCATGTACAACAATATAAATAAGACAAGGAAATATGTAACAAGAACTGCAATATTGGCAAGGTACACTGGCACAACAATGTATAAATAAGTCAAGAAAATAAGTAGCAAAACTGCAGGATTTGGCAAGGTACACTTGCCTGGGGTCTGGCTACAATTGTAGCTCTGGTCTCAGTGTGATTTGCAGGTACTACTCCGGTAGCTGAAATAAACATCACCATTAGATTCAAAAAATATCAAATAGTTAGAAATGCCTATCCTTAAGTCCAATTTGGACACAGGGGCAAAAATGACTTTTTTGGGTCAAAGCGGGGTCCACATATGGCCCACTTTGTACCGAAAAACGTGTCAGGGCCAAAGGTCTCCAAATTCGTCAAACTTAGTGTCAACAAGTCCAGAACGATGATATGAACCCAACAAAACTTCCAGAATTGGATTCCGATGAGCCGATCACAAAATCGCCCATCAAGTGGAGCCTGTGGGGCCCATGATACGCAATTTTGTCAACGTTCTTAGAATCGAACCAAACTTGGGTCACAGGACCAGCGTATCGCTACGAGTCCGATGGCACAAGTTTCGTCTCGATCCGACGTGTATACACAAAGTTACGACGGGTTCCAGAATGGGCGGATACGGGGTGTTGTCGACGGATATACGTTGATTCCGGTGTGCACGCACATCCAAATCAACTTCTGTGAAATCCTGCATGTCCGTATCGATGGCACGCACATTTCGGTGAAGACCGCGCGCGACCAAGTCATCCCGTTTGGCGGAGCGCACTCAGTTCCGGGGTGAAATAGGGCATTGTTTTTCCTGTTTTTCGATCGCGGTTCGCGATCACCACAGGACGCGATGTACCAAGCCGGTTATACGAACATCGAGAGGGTCATGCAGTCTACGCGTCATAACTGACGGAACTGAAAATGGGGCAGCAAGGAGAGAGAACGGGTTACCTGAACAGGGCTCCGTAAAATCTGAATTACTCGTGTCCGCGTCATCTCGACACGAGCTGAGTCGTGTCCTGGCCATGTCCGGACTAGGTTTAGGGTTTAGGGGCTCTGGTTCGCCGGAGTCTCGCCGGAGGGGCTCACCGGGGAGGTACTAGGCTCGCCGAGGCTTCGCCGGAGGCGGCTGGGTTCGCCGGGACCGGCGGAGACGTCGATGAGGGCGGAGACAGCGAGGTTCAAGGTCGAGGCGGCCGGGGAAGATGACGGCTGGGGCTCGAGTGTTCGATGGTGGTACGGCGGGGTGGAGAGGTGAGCAGGAGGAGGAGATGGGGTGCTGGAAGAATAGGGCGACGTCGACGCTGGAAGAAGGGAAGACGGGGCGCTTGCTAGGGCGGCCGAGGGGAGAGGGGTCGGCAGCAGAGCAGGGCGAAGCCGAGGGGGAGACAAGGTGGCCGGGGAAGGAGATGCGGGGGCTGGCCCGCTGCTGCTGTGGGGTCGACGGCTGCGGGCGGCCGGGGCTGCGAGGGAGTGGAGGAAAGGAGAGAAGGTGGTAGATGGACGGAGGAGGCTCGGGCAGCGGGGGGTTCATGCGGGGCTCAGGGCTGTGGGACGGTGGAGGATCTGAGGGAGGCGGAGGTCACCGGAGAAGACGACGGAGCGGGGCGAAGCGGCGGAGCTAGGGCTTGGGAGCGGGTTAGGGTTCCGGCAAAGGTGGCAGAGGTGGGATTATATAGTCGGAACAGTAGAATAGGTTTAGGATTAGGGTTCCGGTTACGATTGGGTTACGGGTCCGGGTTTGGTTTGATTCGGATCCGACCCGATCCGCTATTGTTTAAGTGCGGGTTTGGGTAGTTGGGTTTCGGGTCGGGTTTAGATCCAACCCGACCCTCTAAGGGTGGGTTCGGTTCAGTTGAACCGGGTCTGAGTTGGTTTGGTTTATTTGGAAATAAACTAAGTTTATTTCAGGGTTTATTTCGGTTTACTTATAACTTGGTTTTCAGGGCTTTAAAAATGTCTTCGGGGTCCAGAAAATTCTAGAAAATTATGAAAAATCCAAATTAAAAATTCTGGAAAAATCATGGGGCTTATAATCTACCCACCTTAAGAGGATTATGTCCTCGTAATCAAAGAATAACCGGTCAACAGAGATAACACGGTTGCAAACATTGTTCGAAGTACATCACGATCAAGGAGAATCAAGGTTGAGAGTGTAAGAATAACACATAGGAAAAATTATTTCCCTAAGCATTTAAAAGTTATACAATTTCCTGAATGAAGGAAATCTAGAAATCTACAATTCATTACTTATATAACATATTAGGTTATCAATTATAAAAACATTCTAGGTTATTAGCAAGTTCAAAATTTACTAGGTTAAGGCTGAGGTCACGAATCAACAGGCACGAGATAAAACAATAATAGAAACAGAAAACTATAAAAACTTACGCGTATTAGCTACTCCATGAATATGTGCGTCCTCCAAAGTCATCGCGAAAGCTTATCCGCGTCCTTGAGGTGGATTCCTCTGCTGCTGCTGAGCCTGCTGGAAGGGTGCTGCTTGAGGTGCCAAGGGTGGCCTTGGTTGATATCCTCCTGGTGCTGGTAGAGCTTGTTGGTTTGCCCTTGGTGTTCCTTCTCTATGATCAGGGCAGTCCTTTACTGCATGCTGTCTGGATCCGCAACCTAAGCATAGTCCGAATTTATATCTACACTCTTTCTCAATATGGCCTATCTTGCCGCAGTAGTGACACGTAGGAAGAGTTAGTGATTTGGATACAGCTTCTTGTGGTGCTTGATGCAGATAAGGTTTCTTTGCAGCTTCTCCATGCGGTGCTCGGGCCGGTGCTGATGTGGAAGGTCGCTTCAGTCTGGTCTCTCTCCTGGTGACGCGCTCCATGCGTCGGGCTGCAGCAAGGACGTCTGAGTAGTATGTAGGTGCAACAGATCCAATTAGTTTATGTAGCTCGAAGTTTAGTCCATCGAAAAACTTCTCGGCCTTCTCTTCTTCTGTCGGAATCAAGGTAGGGGCGAAGCGACTTAGACTAATAAATTCTGCGTTGTATTCTTCGACTGTCATAGTATTCTGAGTGAGACGATTGAACTTGTCCCGAAGTTCTGATTGCGCGGTAGCTGGAATGTATATCTCCTGAAAGAGTCTGGAGAACTCCTCCCAGGTGACTCGGTCTGGTCTGAGCCGTGTCTCCTCAGATAGCCACCAGTGATCTGCATTGTCCGTCAATTGTATTCTGACGGCAGTCATCCAGCGTTCCTGTGGAAGCTCAGCTGCTTCTAATTGATGTCGTATGTTGGTGAGCCACTCATGAACTTCTGTGGGCTCCTCCTTGCCTGAGAAAGTATGGGGCTTCAGCTGGAGGAAATCGGTGATAGAGCCCGTCGGTTGCCGTCGAGTTGGTAGGTTGGCCTGCTCCAGTGCATTTACTAGGTTATTCCTCAAGTAATCTGCTTCACGACGCTGAGCTTCTTTATAAAGATGCTATTGGGCTTGCATCATTGCGTAGATCATTTGGAAAATCTGTTGCCCCTCCATAGGCTGTCCTGGTGGGAATACAGGCATTGGTGGAATGAACTGAGGAGGCGGTGGGATATCGTCAAGCCAAAATCTAAAAGCATGCTGATCTGCTTGGCTGCCTTGGTGAGTAGAGGGATCTCCACTCAATGGCGTCACTTCATCTTCTCTGTAGGTGGCTATAGCACCTATTGGTGTGTTTACTGGAGTTTCGTCGTTTGCTCATGAATCCATTACTTTGCATCCAAAAATAAACTATAAGAGGAGCACAGGAATCAAGGCATGATACAAGAAAAACTTAATTCGAATACGATATAGATATCAAGAATGTTTTCAAGCAAGTGGATGAGATCCTAAAAACTTATCCTATTCTTGTTGCAGGCTTGCTCAGTCCCTAAGTTAAAACCGAACAATTTAGTCGTTGACCTGCATGGGCCACCACAAAAACCATGTCACGCCCCAGTCCCAAAATACCGAGGGACTAGACACGTGGCACTGGCCAGTAGCACACACCGATGGACAAATCCAATTTAATGGATCCATCGGGACATACTTAAGCTATAATATATATCCACAAATAGGTCTAATGGTAGAAGTCACAATCTATACTAATCTCATCCACAACAGATAATCACAGATCCAATGCCAGAATATATGCAAATAGAAATAAGCTAACAAATCTCAATAAAGGTGTCTCGGAGAACAATCTGAGAATAAGTCTGATACATCAATGAAATAGACTGGAAATAAAATAACTAGAAACAGAAATAAATGAGAATCTCAAGCCAATACTCAGGAGAAGTCCTTTGGCACGATCTCGTCCTCGGATCCTGGTTCTGCTCCAATGTACACACCTGCTTCTGCTAGTGCTAATGCTCCGGTCCTGTATACCTTAGGATAGATCTCGTCAGCTAATCCTGGGGACATAATCCGGTATCTAGGTCCTCAGGGGACATAACAAGGTACATATAATACAAGCCAAAAGAAATACAGTACAGCAATAAATGAACAATAGGGTAAATATATAACCAACTAAGTGATATGCAAGTTAAGAGTTTTAGTCATACTCGGGCTGAGACTACTACAGGATCAGTGTCGGAGAAACCCATAGCAGTATTCTCTCGAAGGGCCAGTACGTTACCAAAGCTCTGTGTCAGAGTCTAAGGCACTTCCATTAAGTTATTATATATATATAATCAGCCTTATGTATGGTAAATCTCTCCCCACCCAATGTAATCTCACGTCACAGTTTCATGATATCTCATATCCACGTCATGTAAAACTATATCTAAAGCAACAAGTCTGGATAAAATCTAAGCATGTAAACTGTGTATGTCATAAACCTGTATCCTATACAGAATCACCATGAATATCTCAGGAAGATTTTGTCTCATGAATAGTGTCAAGTGTCATGGGTATAATATACTTGTTAGGACAAGTACGAGAATGTAATGGATCACGATGTCCATCTCTAGATGACGTTACACAACCCCATGTATGGTGTTGGCACCCGACTATTAATCGGACGCTAAGTAAGTCACACGATCTTAGGCCACGCATGTGCAACAATATAAATAAGATAAGGAAATATATAACAAGAACTGCAATGTTGGCAAGGTACACTTGCACAACAATGTATAAATAAGTCAAGGAAATAAGTAGCAAAACTGCAGGATTTGGCAAGGTACACTTGCTTGGGGTTCTGGCTACAATTGTAGCTCTGGTCTCAGTGTGATTTGCAGGTACTACTCCGGTTGCTGAAATAAACATCACTATTAGATTCAGAAAATATCAAATAGTTAGAAACGTCTGTCCTTAATTCCAATTTGGACACAGGGGCAAAAATGATATTTCTGGGTCAAAGCGGGTTCCACCTGTGGCCCACTTTGCACCGAAAAATGTGTCAGGGCCAAAGGTCTCCAAATTTGTCAAACTTAGTGTCAACAAGTCCAGAACGATGATACGAATCCAACGGAACTTCCATAATTGGATTCCGATGAGCTGATCATAAAATTGCCCGTCAAGTGGAGCCTGTTGGGGCTCACGATACGCGATTTTTTCAACTTTCTTAGAATCAAACCAAACTTGGGTCATAGGACCAGCGTATCACTACGAGTCCGATGGCGCAAGTTTCGTCTCGATCCGACGTGTATACACAAAGTTACGACGTGTTCCAGAATGGGCGGATACGGGGCGTTGTCGGTGGATATGCGTTGATTTCGGTGTGCACGCACATCCAAATCAACTTCTGTAAAATCTCGCATGTCCGTATCGACGGTGCGCACATTTCGGTGAAGACCACGCGCGACCAAGTCATCCCGTTTGGCGGGGCACACTCAGTTCCGGGGTAAAATAGGGTATTATTTTTCCTGTTTTTGGATCCCGGTTCGCGATCGCTACAGGACGCGATGCACCAAGCGGATTGCACGGACATTGAGAGGGTCACGCAGTCTACACGTCACAACTGACGGAACTAAAAATAGGGCAGTGAGGAGAGAGAACGGGTTACCTGAACAGGAATCCGTAAAATTTAAATTACTCGTGTCCGCATCATCTCGACACGAGCTGAGTCATGTCCGGGCCGTGTCCTGGCTAGGTTTAGGGTTTAAGGGCTCTGGTTCATCGGAGACTTGTTGGAGGGGCTAGCCGGGGAGGTGCTGGGCTCGGCGAGGCTTCGCCGGAGGCGGCTGGGTTTGTCGGGGCCGACGGAGACATCGATGAGGGCAGAGACAGCGAGGTTCAAGGTCGAGGCAGCCGGGGAAGATAACGGCTGGGGCTCGGGTGTTCGATGGTGGTGCAGCGGGGTGGAGAGGTGAGCAGGAGGAGGAGATGGGGTGCTGGAAGAAGAGGGCGGCGTCGGTGCTGGAAGGAGGGAAGATGGGGCGCTGGCTAGGGCGGCCGAGGGGAGAGGGGTCGACAGCAGAGCAGGGCGAAGCCGAGGGGATGACAGGGTGGCCGGGGAAGGAGATGCGGGGGCTGGCCCGCTGCTGCTGCGGGGTCGACGGCTGCGGGCGGCCGGGGCTACGAGGGAGTGGAGGAGAGGGGAGAAGGTGGTGGATGGACGGAGGAGGCTCGGGCAGCGGGGGGTTCAGGCGGGGCTCAGGGCTGTGGGGCGGCGGAGGATCTGAGGGAGGCAGAGGTCACCCGAGAAGACGACGTAGCGGGGCGGAGCTAGGGCTTGGGAGCGGGTTATGGTTCTGGCAAGGGTGGCAGAGGTGGGATTATATAGTCGGAATAGTAGAATAGGTTTAGGATTAGAGTTCCGGTTACGATTGGGTAACAGGTCCGGGTTCGGGTTCGATTCGGATCCGACCCGATCCGCTATTGTTTAAGTGCGGATTTGGGTAGTTGGGTTTTGGGTCGGGTTTAGATCCGACCCGACCCTCTACGGGCTGGGTTCGGTTCAGTTGAACCGATTCTAAGTTGGTTTGGTTTATTTGGAAATTAACCGAGTTTATTTCAGGGTTTATTTCGGTTTACTTATAACTTGGTTTTCAGGGCTTTAAAAATGTCTCCGGGTCCAGAAAATTCCAGAAAATTATGAAAAATCTAAATTAAAAATTCTTAAAAAATCAGGGGGCTTATAGTGGAGTTGACATATAATTATAGAACAGAGCCTGTTAAGATCGTGTTATTCAGGTGTGATTGGTTCGATACTATCCAAGATCAAGGTTGGAAAATAGACAACCATGGTCTTGTGGATATAAACTACTGGCGTCGATATCAAGGCTATGAACTATTTATCCTATTAAGTCAAACTCAGCTCATATACTTCATAACTTATCCTAAAAGGAGAACAATAAGGTCGGACTAGTGGGCAGTATACAAGACGAAAGCTAAAAAAACCTTTGATGTTAATGAAATAGCCTATCAGGAGGATGAGCTACCTATTGTAATAAATATTATATATGTAGACTCAATAAAAGTTTTTATTACACGTCTAATCATGTGTAAGAGGTAGAATTATCCGAAGAGGAAGACGAAGTAGATGAAAGTAAAGATGGGGAGGAAGATAAATAGGAGGACGAGAAAAACGAAGAAGATAAATTTTTAGAAGATGATTTAAAGTAAAATGAATTCAATTTAGAACTCTAGCCATGTACTATTTTTTAATGTAGAATATAACATTTATTTTTAATGTGGAATATGCTTATTCTGTGACTGCGATACTTTTATATTGCG
Source organism: Iris macrosiphon (assembly GCA_036927795.1). NCBI lineage: Eukaryota > Viridiplantae > Streptophyta > Magnoliopsida > Asparagales > Iridaceae > Iris > Iris macrosiphon. The sequence continues at coordinate 149,858,838 of JAYESA010000010.1, forward strand.
CTTATTTTGCGACTGTGATACTTTTATATTGCGCTTATTGTGTGATTGTTACACTTTTATATTTTGCTTATTGTGTGATTGTGATACCTTTTTATTGTGATATTTCCTACACAGTAAATTCAACGGAGGGTTGCTCCGGGTCTGTATATCTTGATGAACTTTTATAAGTCTATGTATTTGTTTTATCACCATATGTTATTATCAGGTATGACAGGACGATGATGATCATATGAAGGTAGATCCTCTAGACGGAGTGCTCCTCCTGTACCGACTACTGGTTTTGGATCCTCGTCGTAGAGTACTCCAGTGTACTGACCAGTCACATCTTTGACTCTGTCGATGGTATATGGCAGTACTCCTGGGACCAGCAGTTCTATGCCTGAGACTACTCCCCCGTCCACCCTTCCTCCTGCTGACGGCAACATAGAGACAGAGGAGCAGATGGAGGAGGTAGAGCCAACTCCTTTTGTGCATGATCAGAGCGATAATCCATGCGCGCCTCCGGGCGAGACGAGGATGGAGATTTGGTGGGACGGGCCTAGCAAGTAAGTTAATTATTTATAATTTTCCAAATAATTATATTTATATATTTATGAATTTAATTATCGTTGTATAGATATCGTTCATCGGCGGTATAGAGAGCACTGGGGCATTTTCTGAGTCAGAACTATGGTGGACCTTGGATCAACTACTAAGATGCTCCTAAAGATAGGAAGGCATTTTGGTTTGCCCACTTCAAGGTAAAAATATATTTACTTTTAATATCAATAATTATTTATGCATATTACATAACTCTCAATTTTACTTCTTGTAGAAAACTTACTTCTATCAACCATACCGGGCTGAGAAGATCTAGGAACGATTTTCGGCCATCGCTGCCAAGCCGATCCTTGATGCGATCAACGACCAGAATGTCCGTAATCGCGATAGAGAACCGATCAACGGTTGGATCATGCCTGAGTAGTGGACTGCGATGAAGGCGAGATTCGATGAACACAAGTACAAGGAACGGTCGGAGAAGGAAAAGATGGCTAGATCGAAGGCAGAAAAGTGGTGTAGTGGCTCGATGTCACTACCACATTTCTAGATTAGGGTATTTTGATAAATTTGCAAATATTTAATTTTAGTGACTAGTATTATTTATATCGTGCTATATATTATTTTTGGCTTGTATTATTTATTTCTAGTTAGTGGACTAGCATATTAGTTAGACTTGACACTAGTGAATCCAATTAGACTTGTCATGACAACTTATAAAACCAATATGGAATAGGCCCATTAGATCCATTCTCTCTAATTAATTAGGAGGATTAGACTAATTTGTACTAGATTAGAAGCTTTCCAATTTAGCCCTTCCCTAATCCTCTCCATAACTAACAAGTAGGGTCATATTAGGCATTTGCTAGTTGCTTGGATAAGAGGAGAAGGGGGACGGCCACATAAAGGCCACTCTCTCTCTCTCTCTCTCTCTCTCTCTCTTTCTCTCTCTCTCCTACTTATTTGCACTCATTTTAGATCGTCAATTCATAGAACCGCAATTTCCTTCATCCCTCCATCAACCTCTCTCAATTCATTCACTCATATTCCTTCTCATTTTCATCACTCAAAGAGCATTGAAGCTTGGAGTTACAAGGAGCACTTGGAGGAGGAGCTTTTGGCGAGGAGATCGTGTCTGGATCGTGTCCAATTATGCACTTTATTGGGAATCCATCTCCCAATAGGTATAGATCTGAATTTACCTTTATTCTAGCTTTTAAATTATGCATTTGACCATTATTAACCCTCTCATGGCATAGGGATACCTATAGGATGAAGATCTAGGACTAATTAATGTGTATTGACACTTCTACATAGGTTTTTGTGTATAATTTGGGAAAATTATGAGATTGACACATCAAATGTGTGTCATGAGACTAATTTAGTCTAATTAGAGTTAGATCGGGGTTGAAAGAATAGCTATGTGTCCATAATTGGACATGGGTAGGACATATCACGATACGGTATGATACCGTATGATAAAGAGCTCTATTTTGGGTATTTTGTACAATTACTCTTCAATCTTCATTGCTGCAAGTTGTATTAATTAGATTATATGTAATTGTCATGAGAAAATAGATTATTGTGGTGCAATTGGAGTTTTGGTATGCATATTAGGTGAGTGTCATGAGAATTCTAGTGGCACACTCTATGTGTTTTGTTAAATGACCCTTGGTGTTTGTGTGTGTGTTATATGTATGATATATATAAGAGTATATGCATATATGTATATCATATTAAGTGTTTATATATATATATATATACATAATTATATGATATGTGGTTGTGTGTGGGATATTAAGTAATTATGTTATTAGTTCAGTTATGATTGTGAAGGGTTCTACTGTGACAAGGGGGAGAATTGGCTAGGGTGTGCACAGACATCTGGTGCACAGGAAGTATAAAGTTGGGAAAAGGGTAGTATTTGATGCAGTATCAGATGTTAATGATGCAGCAATTAGTAGATGGCTTGAGCAGTCTCTGATACAATAGGTATCAGTCAGTTATAGAATAGGTTCAGTCTATTGGTGTGCACTGATGCTAAAATCTGACATTATTACCTGGGAATGAGGGGTATGGAAGTAATATGTGTGTGATTTAGATCGTAGGTGTGTGTATGTGTGTGTGTTTGTGCATACAAGTGATCCGTTATGAGAATTATCTAAGCTTGGGTAGTGTGTGTGACGGGTGAACTATATCTCAATATGCAGCCTTGGGTGTTCATGCATTTTAGGTCGGGTTACAGTGCAGAGCACCAGATATATGTGTCCCAGTGACCTGGAATTAAGTTCAGTGCAGGAGTGTTTAGTTAGAATGTCTCTAAGTGCAAGTGTATGTATAACTGTGTGTATGACTTGGGATGTCTGCAAAAATGTAATGCAGGAATCGGATGTTGTATATAGAAGTAGAGTATCAGTTAGAATCTAGTTAGTGTCAATTAGAGTTAGGTGTATTAGTTAGACTTAAGTGTATCAGTTAGTTGTTAAGATAATATATTTGTTAGTGTCAATAAAGTATGTTTATGTGTGTGTTTTAGATAGGTATCTGAGTTAAGTATAGCTAAAGGATAGTTGGAGATTAGGTAATTCATAGATACTAAGATAGGGGTGTTAGTTATGTGTATTTAGTGATGAATGAGTTGTAGTGAACTTAAGAGGTGACTGTGTATTTGGGAGTTGTGTAGTGTGTGTCAGTGAATATGCATAAGTGTTCATGTGAGGTGGAGGTATGTATACAGACCTAAGAAATTAGGTGCAAGGGGTGATTTGAGGTATCAGTTAGATGTATCAGAACCCAGTGTGGTTTAGAGGAGAGGATGTGTTGAGTTAGGTAATACCCATGGTTAAGGAACAAGATATTAGTATAGGGTTGTGATATTAAGTAGATAATTATGGTATTGATATATGTAAGTCTATATAGCATATTATGATATTTAGTATATTATATTAAATAGGTTGACCTAGGAAAACTTAGTATGGATACATGGACCCATTAAATAGATAGTGTGAACTTAGAAATGGGATATTAACCTAGTTTGACCGTGTTGACTTAGAATTGTTCTAATTTGACTATTTTGACCTAGTATGGACCTAGATTGGATTAGAAGCATCATTCTAATTATTTAAGCATGTTTACTATTCTAGAACTCTGTGTTGATTTTGCATACATATCTAGGTGTGTGTGACACCAGCTTGGACACCGAGTGACATCTTTTAATCAGGACCAGAGACGAGTACATTCTTTGATAGTTTTCTTATTTGACAGTCTCTATGTTTCAAGTATTTAGTATTGAGATATTTGATTCCTGACATGATGGTCACACGAATTGGTATATGGATCCTTGTCATGAGATATTATTATCGTGATAAATCAGTGATCACCATGTCGTACTTCGTGATTACTTAGAGATTACGGGATATCTCCGTGATTATATAAACCGTGATCATAGTACATGATATTATAGACCGTGCACCGTGATATACGTGTTATAAAGTGTCATGATTTGGATCCGTGTACCAGTCGGGGGATAGAGAAATATTAGTAAATATATGATCATACCTTATAGCACGTGATATAGTATAGCCCGTGATAGCTAGCAGATCATGCAACTCATGTGCGGTCACGCTAGCTCCCATTTATTTATATAGCCCGTGTTAGGCCGAAGCCGATCATATATTTTGCTAATATTTTAAGACACAAACTATTATTTTATTTCCTTATTTTCAGTTCATTACAGTGATGTTCCTTACCCTATTGCCCTCAGTTTATTCCATTACTTACCTTGATTCTCTTTCTCGTGATATAGACTAGTTCAATTACTTGTATCATTTATTTTTTTACTATTACTTTTTTATAGTTTTTGTCAATTATTGGAACTGTTACTGGGTTGTACATCGCTCCAATCCTGACTAGATATATTTTTTAGATAATTTATTAGAGGACTGGTGTCCTATAAATTATGGGCTGCAGGATGGCGAGGTAGTTGAGCCTGCAACCATAGAGCCTCTTGAGATAGTACCACTAGCTTGAGAGATTTAGACTTTTTATTATGAGTTGTATTTAATTTTAGTAGACTTTATGGCATGTATTATTATTTTGAGACTTATGTTGATATTGGACTTGTATTGAGACTCTTGTATTTCTTTTACTTCTAATCCATATCATGCCATTATTTCTCAAGTTTGATATTGTGATTGAGTATTAATTATCATTTATCACACATTATATTGTTCATCCAATTGGAGTTGAGATGACATGACGGGTACCTTATATATATTGTGACAGATGTGTAGATAGTTATATTGACCCAGACAGCGGTTTACCGCCGATGCTGCGGCGTACGTTGGGCGTTGTCGACCACTTGTTCTCTTATTCCGGGTGCGGTTCGTGACACATTTTTATTGGTGGCCCATGCAGGTCTTCGAGAGGTCATAATTATTGCAATATTGTAGTAGTACCCAGACTTTCTGTGCTACTACGAGCCTGCTTTAGGATATAGGATATAGACTGAGAGTATACTCTATCACAACTATGAAACACTTCCAAATTATTGGCATGGCTATCTTTATCTATCTGAATGCTTTCTTTACTTTGAATAATTTTGTCCTTTTTTTAGTATATCATATCTTACTCAATATTAATTCATTTGTTTCAATCTATCTCAGGATTCTGCCGAAAATACGATCCCAGCGCTCAAGTACAGTATCAGCGAGGTCGGCACTTCATCGCCTCTGAGGAGGGCAGTACCAGCCACTGCTACAAAAGTTTCAGCTTAGAGGGTCGCTTCACTAGTTCAGGTGGGAGCATCGGCAGCAGCTTTCAGGGGTGCTCCACCTCCAGTACAGAGGACAATGCCGACAGTCTCGTAGGAGCTTCCACCTCCACCATCGGCAGTTGATCCGGCATAGGTGTTTGCACTCTTTCAGCAGATGATGGAGGCACAGTAGGCCCAGACGGAGGCTAAGCAGTACCAGTCTGAGGTTATGAGGCAGGGCATTGAGAATGCCCACCAGCTTATACTCACCGCAGTCGAGAGAGCTGCCTTGGTCCAGCCACAGGTAGCTCCACCTCTACAGGCCCCTCAATAGCCGAGGTCGGGAACCATCATTGACTTCAAAATGATGGGACCCAAGGAATTTAAGGGCACCAAGGCAATTTTATATACAGATGATTGGATCAAGGATATTGAGCGGAACCTGCGATTGGCACAGATTCCAGAGAGCCTACAGCTGGAGGCAGCAGGGAGCATGATGTTTGATATTGCTTTGACATGGTTCAGGACAGACCCGAGGATCATGGCACCAAGACTGACTTGGGAGGCTTTTAAGGAGCATTTTAAGACAGTTTTTTCTAGACGTGGCTCTAACATCTTTAGAGAGCCAGTTTCAGTAACTCGTCCAGGGAGGTATGACAGTGGATGAGTATGCAGCGGAGTACTACGGATTGGGTCACTTCGTGGAGGGGTAGAATCTCCAGAAAAAGGTCGAAAAGTTCAAAAAGGTCTGAAAAGGGAGTTTAAATCTTATACTAGTGGACACCGTACCGCTACCTTTGAGGAGATCCTGGCACAGGCACAGTAGGCGCAGGATGATTTGGAGCTTGGCTTCAAGAGGCCGAGGGACATAGGAGGAGCGAGAAGTAGTATGGGTCCAGCAAAGTGGCCTCACTTTCATCAACAATAGAGGCACTTTCAGCAGCCAAGACAGCAGTTTTAGGCAATATTCTGGACACCGGTGCAGCAGGTGTCACTACCATATTTTCTAAGAAAGGGTATTTTGATTATTTCATAATTAATTAAATATTGTGCATGTTGAATATTTATTTATTGTATTATTTATTATTGTTAGATGCTAGATTTGATTTTGGACTTGTGTTAGTGGACCTAATTAATTTAGATTAGATCCATAAACCAATATTTAATTCTAGTTGGAATTAAGCCCAACAAACAAGTCCATTCATTAGGAGGATGACTTAATTAGTTAAACCAATTGGATTAGAATATTTTCTCCTTAATTAATTCCTTCATAACAAGCACTAAGGGTATTGTGGACTTTTCATAGTGACTTGAAGGAGGGGTTTGGCCGGCCACATAGGGGGAGGAGAGACTCTCTCTCTCTCTCTCTCTTTCTCTCTCTCTCTCTCTTTATTCTTTCTTTCCAATTCTAGATCTAGAATTTTCCTCTTCCAAATTCCTTTATTCCTATACCAATCCCAACCCAAATTCTTTCCTAATTTCTTCTCTACTCATTATTGGAGGCTATTGGAATAAGGAGGAAGTAAGGATCTACAAGGAGGAGAAATGAGCATAAGTTGAGGGCTCTTGATACTCATTTAGAGAATTGCATTAGGAATCCATATTTTAATAGGTACAATTTAGTTTTTTTCTCTAATTAGACTCTAAATATGTAATTTAATCATTTGGAACCCTCCCATATACTAAGGCTACCCATAGGAAGTGGAATCAAGTTCATAGGAGGCCTATGGAGAAAGTTATGTAGTATTTTGTGTCAATTTTAGGAGAATTTCGAGATTGACACATCTTATATTTATCAATAGGTCAATTAGACCAAATTGATATATGTTTGGTTGTGTGTGACTAGTGTCGTGTCCATAATTGGATATGTGTAGACTGTATAACGATAATTTGGCGATATGGGTTAATTTGGGAGTTTTCTTCCGACACGGGGGTTTGAGCATATCATATTTTGACATGGGCACGTAGATGATTAGCTAACACTTCGTGTTATTTCTAATTATGATTCTAAACTTGCTCGTGCCCTTCAGGGTACGTTAGGTGGTATGGTAGAGTCGTATCGCAAGCGTATCATAGATTGAGTGTGATACGGGTGCGGTGCACTCCACGTGTCTGATACTTTGCTTTCTAATTAAATTTACCTTGTGTCATGCCCCAGTCCCAAAATACGTAGGACTAGGAATACGTAACACGCCAGCCGTATGTATACGAACTCCAATATATGGAAACCATATACACACGTACGTTGTACATAAATATCCAATCCACAGTGGTAATATACTGTCACAACAAATTACATGCAAATTTATATCTCATCCACAGCACAAATAATAGATAAATGGAAATCAATAACTGAATATCAAAGAAGTAGTCTCAAATAGAATCTCAAAGTGTGATAATCGGATGGAAACAAATCCACTGCAAATCGACTATAATAAACTACTAAAGAGAGAAGAGAATAAACTCTAATATAAGAATAAATGTCTCAAAAAGAATAGAAACTAGAATCTCTAAACAGCTGCAATGAATCACATATAATCAGAAGGTAAGATCTCCTCAGACTGATAGGTAGCGTCAGGTCCAGGTCCATATTCCTGCGGGTACTCCTGCTCATCTATATCTGGAAAGGGACTAGGTCCTCAGAGGGACGTAACAAGATACAAAAAACACATGCCAATAAAGTACTAAAATATAAACATCCATTGGGGTCGCCTAACCATCTATGTGAATGCAGTTTGAGAACAACTTTCCACCAAGTGGGCTATCTAGCTAAAATAGGATTGGCATGGTTCTCTTGGAGATCCAGGGGCCTACAAAGGCACGTCGTCTTTTGAACGCCGGAGGCCCGCCTGATAATAATATAATATATAGTGGTCATCATGACCGCGCATCTCCGGCGGAGCGTATGGGTTACACAAGAAAAGTGCAAAGGAGCCCAAATGCCTTACTTGTTGTTCTCCCCACCCAATGCTCTAAGCATGTCATGTCCATGACACGATAATAACTCTAATAACCGCCTAGTCTACTAGCATGCAAAGTTTCTATTGGCAGTTATCCCTATTCGTCGTACGACCTATACGTACCAGTGGCAAACCGAGTACGCAAGTTCGTGTCCTACATGTGACTCACACTCGTGTAAGAATAGTGTCATGGCCAATAAAACATAAATGCCTCATGAAGATGGGGTAGTCTCATAAAGTAGGTCCAATGCATATACATAAATAAAAACATAGTACGACGACACCGTCGTTGCACCCAAGTTTCCTTGGACGCGCAATTTATATAGCAGTTAAAATAAATGAACTAAAATAAACAGAAATAAATATGCATGCATCATATGGAATGTAAATACAGTACAATGGCAAGGTATACTTGCCTGGCAAGAAATCTGTAAAATGTACGCGCCCAAATATCAAGGACAGAAAACCTGGAACTAAGGCCTCCGAACAAACGTCTCCGGATGCTGAAATAAACATCACCAACGTTTCCTAAATGACTAAAATAGCTAAAAAGTATTTCCCTTTCGTCCAATTTGGACACAGGGGCAAAACGATAATTTCGAATAAAAGTGGGGTCCACGTGTGGCCCACTTTGTACCGAAAAGTGTGCCAAGGGTAACAGTCTCTTAATGGGACAAACTATAGGTCAAACAACTCTAAATGTCAATACGAACCCAACGGTATGTCCAAATATAGATTCCGATGGGCCGACCACAATTTTGTCCAAAAAGTCAATTGTGGGACCCGCCAATTGGCGATTTGGTCAACCATCTCAGAATTGCGTGAAAATTGGGTCACGGGACCAGCGCGTTACCACGAGTCCAGTGGCGTAAGTTTTATCACAATCTGACAAGCATGCATAAAATGTGCGCGACTTCCACAAAAGTTGCGATACGGGATGTGTCCGCGGATACGGCCTGATTTCGGCGCGCACACGCGTCCGAATCAGCTTCCACAAATTATTACGT
>JAYESA010000010.1:149873094-149958094 GCA_036927795.1 Iris macrosiphon
ACACATATTAAGAATACAACGAGAATATAGATACACGACTAAGTTTAGAATATCTAATGAACCCTAGAATACCTTATCTATAGATTGGTTTACCATTACCCCTTGATATATTATGAAGACTTGAGAGTAGTATAGACGCTACTAAAGTTAGCTAGAAGTTTTACCATAATGTTTGACCCTAGTATTGAGAAACCAATAGAAAATCAAGATTTAATATTAGGTCTGAACCTAACCTTCATAATTATATAGTATTGGAGAATTATAAACTTAGATCATTGCCTTATTATTAGTAGACAGCACCTAGGAGGCCAAAGGGAATGAATATAACATTTTCCTTGAACATACCTCAAACACAGATATTAGCATAGCATCTTCCCTTGGGAAACCATGACATTATCAGAGCCTTTCTATTTTAGTTTTATGACTTGTTCTCCTGAACCTTTAGCGCTCGCTAATTGTGCGACGACTAAATTTTGTTCCTCTATTCTTCATCTTTTAACTCGTGCCATCTGACACTTGTGATTGTAGGCCAGGTGATTTATTCTGTATTAAGGACATATAGTTGCTGGGATTATAGTTGTTAATGTTAAATTTTAAAATTGTGTGCTTGGTAGTTAGAACTGGATAGTTTTAAGTTATTCAGTAGATTGCAACCTGGTGCTTATCCCTTAGTTTTAAATTGCGTAACATGTACCCCCATCTCGATACAAGTTATATTCCCTTTCCCTTGAGGCCAGTAACTGTTCCATTCTTACTATTAACACTCGCACTAAGACTAAGACTTAAGACGGCCATGACATATGTAATGTAAGAGGATACCCTAATAAGTACCAAGACCCCCTTCTCGTGGACCTTAACAGGAGTTTCCACGGTACCCTTAAGGAAATTACAGTACTAGTTATTTTTATAAGTTGGGTAGTATACCTCATAACCTAGTATCACTTAGTCTTTTGACCTATTATTGAAGTGTAGCTAAATGACATTAACTGTGTGCTAGCATAAGAAGATAATGTTTCATCATACTGTAAAGCTTAGAAGCCCATACCCCTACTTTGTCGACTATCGACTTAGACAAGGAATTAGTATGACAACTGTAGAGATTATGGAGTCTTATCTTTTGTGAACTTGAATTGTTATGTACCTTCTTTCATCATAATCCAGCGTATTTATGTTTGTTGTACTACCTTGACTTATGCTTCTATTATAGCCTAGTTTTTGCAAGCTTATTCTTTTATCGAGCTTGCTTATGGAATATGTATTATTGGGTGCACACAATAATATAATTGCCTAATCAGAATCGGTGTATTAAGGTCTAGCTAACCTTAGTGCGCTTGGTTCGCTCTTCGCATGACTACTTTACGTGGATTGAGATATATGGTAGTAGACGGATATACTTGCGCCTAGACATGTCTGATATATCGTATCGGTTACATGATTGTACTGATACGAGCATGTAAATAGGAAATTACCAAAAATAGGATTTTAATCCACAACTGTCCTGACAAACTCTCTTTTCGAATTCTTTAATCTCTTTGAACCTCGTACTTGTATTCTATCACCTTCACCTTGAATTTTTTATTATTGTTCTCCGTATTCCCTTATTTCGGAAAGACGAAACCTTGTGCTGGTATAAGTTGACACTGATAGTACTAGATATACCCCATAAGGCTAATCACATGACCTAGTGACTCTCTTTTATAATTGATTAAGGGCATATCATAAATAATATATTGGTGTTAAAACTTTAAGGATTGAATAACATGATTAAATAATTTGAGGAATAGTTTTTCTAGATGTATAGCCTTAGGGGATAGATGGATAAATTTTAAGTTCGGTAGATTATGTACCCCTCACCTAAAATTAGACCTACTTGGCTTAGATAGTGAGACTAAGGCTAGATTGAATCCAGTTAGAAATAGAACACGGTATTTTTATTTAATTTTGCAATATTGTATCACTTAGCGCACCTTATCGTGCTTCGATAATTGGAGCACTACACTAGCCACTGCCTTCCTACAAATTCCACACCCTTATCCTAGACGTGCCCATCATCCAATTCTCATCTTTGTGCAATTTTCTAATTGTTTGGTGCTTTTATGCAAAAGAGTATTTAGGTGTCCACAACATTGGACATGACATATGAAGAAACTTATTTTCGCTTATGTGGGTTTTTCAATAATTTTTTTTGGGATGTGCAACGCGCAACATCGCCCACCCCTTTAAACCTAGTCTTACATTTTAAACAATGCAAATCTCATACCATCCTTGATATTCTACCGTGGCTTAATTTTAATTTCGAGGACAAAATTTTTATAAGTTGGATAGAATGTAAAACCCTATCCCTAAAAACCGTATATACCTTTTTTTATTAATTATTAATTTAACTATAGAAATTAGTGGCTAATTAGGAGAAATAGATTTTTAATAATTTTTATTTTAGGTGTTGGTGCACTTAGAGGATTTATGAAACCATCAGGAATTTTTTCAAAATTTATTTCATGTAGGAGACCCCTTGAGCAGTTGCTAGCTTAATGATGTGCATTAATATAATCTAGAATTTTCTATGAGTATATATATATATATATATATATATATATATATATATATATATATATATATATATATATATATATGCGTGTATATATTTAAATATAAAAAGAAAAGGAAAAGAAAAAAAAAGAAAAAAAAAAGGAAAGCAAACCAAACCAAACCATTTCTTAACTTAACTACCCATTCCCCCCTAATACTAAGCTACAGCCGCCGGTTCCTTTTCCTAGCAAATTCCAAACCACATAAGCCATGTTAGCAGACCACTACACAGCCGTCTAGCAAAGTGCAACCCGTCCCTTTATATGCAGACCCCCTTCCTTTATTAACCGACCCCTCTCTCCCCCTCCCTTATATATATATATATATATATATATATATATATATATATATATATATATATATATTTCATCTAAAACGCTTACCTAAATCATCAAGACTCTTCCTCTTCCTATATAGACCTAGAGATCGCCGCCACCGCAGCCGGAGAACCCCGCCAGGCCGTCCAAACAAATCCCGACGACCGCGACCCCGCGCACTGCATATTCCCACAGCGAGGTACCTGTGTTCCGGAGTCGTTTTCCGTCGACTCGCTCAACCAAACGCCACCCCGTCTTCACCGGTATGCTCAACCCTTAACCCTCTTCCATATCTGTGTATTAGTAGACCTCGAACAATGCGTAATCCTAGACGAAAATAGTGCCAAAGTTGGCAGAAATATACCGAATTCTGGAAACGCAGAAAACTGCGGTGACCACCCATGTCTCCGAGTTCGTATCTTCCACCACAGAGATCTGAATTCAATTATTCTTTTTGATATGCGTAGACCACTTGACCTAGTTTAATTTTTGTTAAATAACCCTAGATTATTAACTGTTGTAGACAGAATTAAATTCGTTAAAAAATCCCGCGAACACACTTTTCCAGATTTCCAAAAGTTATGAAACGGAGCGCGCCCCGCCAAATGGGATCATCCCGTCGTGTACCAAGTGTACCGAATGGTGCGCACAGCATAACCGGACACGTAAAAATTTGCGAAAACTGATTCGGACGCGTGTGCGCGCCGAAATCAGCCCGTATCCGCGGACACTCCCCGTGTCGTAACTTTTGTGGAAGTCGCGTTCACTTTGTGCACGCTCGTCAGATTGTGACGAAACTTGTGCCACTGGACTCGTGGTAACACGCTGGTCCTGTGATCCAATTTTCACGCAATTCTAAGACAGTTGACCAAGTCACCAATTGGCGGGCCCCACGGTTGACTTTTTGGGCAAAATTGTGTTCGGTCCATCGGAATCCACATTTGGACATACCGTTGGGTTCGTATTGACATTTACAGTTGTTTGACCTATAATTTTTCCCATTTAGAGACTATTACCCTTGGCACGTATTTCGGTGCAAAGTGGGCCACACGTGGACCCCGTTTTGACCCGAAATTATTGTTTTGCCCCTGTGTCCAAATTGGACGAAAGGGAAGTGCTTTCTAGCTATTTTGCTTATTCTGGGAACGTTGGTGATATTTATTTCAGCATCCGGAGACGTTCATTCAGAGGCCGTAGCTTCTGACTCTTGGTGTGGACATCAGGACATTACATTTTTCAGCTTTCTTGCCAGGCAAGATACCTTGCCAAATTATTTACAGTATTTTGCATAATTAGTATATTTTTGTATATTTATTGTATTTCTGTTTATTCATTACATGTGTAGTTTTTTCAGTCATTACTATATATTAGATATGTTGACACACACACTTGACACTTAGTATCATCGAGGACAATCAGCAGGCGTATGGGCTTTAACCACTCTGGTAAACCGTAGTAACTAGCACGCACTATGGTAGTCATGTCCGATGGTCGCTACCCCCGAGGTATGTCGATTGATGGAGTCCGAGGGTCGCTACCCCCGAGGTATGTCGGCTGATGATGTCCACTGACAAGTGTGTGAGTGTGAGATTTAGATCGAGTAGCCTACCCTTGCCCATAAGTCAAAAAGTTGTCCTCATTTGCATTCATATAGACTGTCTGGTACAGCATACTTATTTATTTTCAAATAATATGCATGTTTACTGTATTCAAATTGGCTTGCTGTTCTGTATCTTGTTACGTCCCTCTGAGGACCTGGTCCCCTGCCAGGTGTATCTGTTCTTGAGTATTTGCAGGAGCGCAGATTTGGATGGTTATATATGTTTCGTGGATGTCTTCTCTTCAAGCCCGCGGTCGTTAGCTGGTATTCTTATATTGTGTTTATTGTGTTGTACCTTTTCCATTAGAGTTGGTAGTGGATTTATTTCCATCCAACTATCATCCTTAGATACTTATGTTGAGATCTAGTTATATAGATGCTGGTTATTCATTTATATTAATTTTCTGTGGATGAGATTTAGATTATACCCTATGACTTGTGACATATATTTATACCACTTGTGGATTGATTTTCATATTACAGCGTACGTGTGGATTTTGGTTTCCATATATTGGAGTTGTCATATCCATACGGCTGGCATGCTTACGTGTTCCTAGTCCTACATATTTTGGGACTGGGGCATGACAGTATGTTAGTTATGTTAGTTGGTATAATATTGTTATAAGTATAAGTGCATGTTTGTGTATAGTGAGATTTGAATGGTTAGTTAGTTAATGTTAGATATTGGATTACCTTGTGATACCAAGGTAATGTCAAGATATTGATTTATACTAAAGGTATTGGTTTGTGTATCAAGAGGGGTGCGTAGGTGGTGTGATATTGTATTTGGCTCAAAGCCAAGGTATCCACTTAGCATTAGTTAGCTAGGAGTGCTATATATATTTTATCTTGTATATATATTATGGTATTTTCATATTGTCACGACCCGCACCCGATATAGGGGTACGAGAGCGTGGGTACGTCCAGCCTACGCCGCAGCATCGGCGGTAGAACGCTGTCTAAGTCAAGTACTATCTATAAAATCTCACGCTAGTATCCAACTCCATAAGGAGACTCGGATAACACTATAAAAATATTAACAACACACTCAATCACAACTACAGCACGATAAGAATTTGAAGAAACAAAAGAATACAACACAAGACTAATGACAAAATAATCATACCTGCAATCATTAACTTCCAATCTCCAAGTGTGTCAGAAACCAGTCTACTAAGGTCACAGTCTGGAAAAATATTTTTCAGTCAGGAAGGAGCAAAGTACATCCCTAAATAGCAGTTCTATATTAATAATATAAACTATGTAGCAGTTCTAGATGGAAATATACCAGATGTATGTATAGGTACGAGAAATGTACAATAAAAGAAATACTGGAAATACTGTAAGTAAATGCAGGAAAATAAACAATATGTCAACGAGCAAGAATCCTATGACTAAGTGTGTGAGTACTAGCTTTAACATGTGATCGGCTTGGGAACTTGATCAGGCTGGTTACATGTGATTAGCTATGATTCACGAAGGTCAGGCTAACCGTTGGTTAGCTATGATGCATGTAGAGGTCAGGCTAATCACACGTAACAGCTATGAAGCATGGAGATGGTCAGGCCGCACCCGACGTGAGATATGGGGTGAGCTATGATGCATGGAAAGTTGGGTATGATCACATATCTACACTAAAATACTCCCCAAACCCCCGACTGGTATAGTAGATCCAATCATGGTACGCTATGGCACGGGATTCCCTAGGGAGGTAGCAAATCTCCCCGGGTCTCAGTGTCTGTACATGCACAAGATATCAAGGAAACAAGTCTTGTACAAGCTACACCATGAATAAGAAATAACATCTCATGACGAGATCCGTGTATACCAATCCGTGTAACCAACGTGTCAAGAACATGGATATTTACACTAGATACAGTGAACATAGGAGATATCATAAATTAGAAACTAATCAGATAATGTACTCGCCTCTGATCCGGAGAAAAGGGGTAACTCGGTGTCCGAGCTGGTATCACACACACCTAGATATGAATGACATGTCAATAAGGGTATAATAATGTGATAATAAGCTAAAATGCATCAAATATGAGGTTCTAGACCATTTCTAGGTCATTCTAGCTAAACTGAGTCAAACTGAGTAAATCTTGGTCAGTTTAAGTCAAACTAGGTCATTCTAGGTAATTCTAGGTCAAATACTAGTTAGTTAGTCTATATTGGTCACTAACTAGCTAACACTAGTCAAAACTAGCCAAACAAGCTAATAATACTATTATATCTATATACTAGATAATAGGATACTCTATGTATTCATATACACTATGACTTATACTATTCTCTTCTTACTTTAACATATGGGTCATTACCTATTACTTAGCTTACAGTACTTATCTTACCTTAGCTATAAGTACCTTATACCTAACTGATACTCTAGCCCCTTGCATTCAATGATACCTTGACATCCACTTTTGATTTAATATCCTCACTCCAGACTAGGATGCCACCCATACTTCCCTTCTTCCAACTAATACTCATGCCTCGAACCCCCAGTATGGATGCATCTAGTTGCAGTTACTTGTAGACTCCCTCACATACTGCTAACAGGCTCCCCCAATATCAATCTCCAACTGAACATATTGCACAAGCAACTGCTTGCTGCACTATTCAGTTTAGATTTCCCCCACTCTCTAAGCACACACACCACACTAACAGATGCCAATCTCATCACACAGTGAAAACACTCACACACACTTAAGTGAATAGAATACAATCACTGATATCACTTGTCACTGATACACACTGATATATTCTAAGCCTACTGACACTAACACTCTACTAAGTTATTAACCAACCCTCACACACAAGAACACACACAGGTAATAACCAATACCCACAAGTACTCACACACTAGGAAATACACAGTTAACTACACCTAACTGATACACTTGATACTGGGAATTTCATTCATACTCACTGCACACAGGTATCATCTACACACTGTACACACTGAGTACTAACCACCTCACTGAAACATTCTCAGGATTACACACAGAATTCCCACAGTTCAACACACTGAAAACCCCCATATACTATCCTACTCTCATACTTAACTGGGAACTCACTCTCAGAATTCACTCACTACACCACCCCAATACACTGCATACACACACAGCAACTAACACACAGGCAGGTTCACTGACTAACTGATACATATACCTACTCACAGAAATTACTGAGATGAGAATTTCTCACACCCACATAGTGACACAGCACAGCCATGCCCCCAACTAACTGATACACCCACACAGGCATGCACAGTTTGCTGGTACTCAGACCTACACATTACAGATACACACAGAACCTAAATAACTACACAATACCACCCAACACATAAGTGAACTGACACACTAGAAAACTCTTAGTGAACCCGATACTCTCTCTCTATGCAGTTACCACTGCACAGAAATCCTGATACTTCCTAGATTAAACTCAAATTTTCACTGAGAAACTCAACTCACAAACCCATCACTCATGAACCCAAGTACTCAGTTCACAAATTCAATGATACATAACACTGAACTCGACTGCTCACAGTACATACACTGGGAAGCTCTGATGCCTAAACTAATTTTACAGATGCACATCAAAATCCTCCATCCATTCACTACCATACACACAGACCTACTTCTCAGTTCACCCTAAAATACTGAGATAATTGATACACTATGAACCCAAATACTGATACTCGACCAAACCCTAACAACTGACACAAAACCAAATGCCACAACTTACACGAGCCCACAGTGTCAATACTGCACAGACCCGACTCAACCCCCTGCTCTCACTACTGCTACACATAGGAACTGAAGAACCCGACTCTGCACAGTGAAACCCTAAATCCTGATTTCTACATCGAAAATTTCAGAAATACCCAAATCAACCCTAACTTTATATCTAGACTACATGTAGGAGAGGTAATCATGTCTACTAGCAAACCCCTAGGGTTAGGGTTCACGAAATTGGGGAAAATCAAACGTAGGTCACCAAACCCTAGATCTCCTTGGTCTCTATGTAGAAATCCCAAAATCGAAATCTAAACCAATTTGGTGGGCTTCTAATGGCCAACAACAAAGAAAAATAGAATTAAAATGGATTAAATTCGGGTTTTTACCTATTGGGAGATGGTTTCCCAATGAAGGTCCTCTTTCTCCAAGTCTTCTTGGTCCAAGCTCCCTGATTCCCTTTGATGGAGGTGGAAATGGACTTCTAGGGTTTGAAATATGAAATTCTATGGGAGGGAAATGGTTTTTTTTTCTCTAATGGAGGCTAGGGTTAGGTTTTCTTCATGAAGAAAAGGTTGAGGGAGGCTCCTTTTCAATATATAGGCTAGGGTTAGGTTTTCTTCATGAAGAAAAGGTTGAGGGAGGCTCCTCTTCAATATATAGGCTAGGGTTAGGTTTTCAAATGCGAGGGTTTAGCTAATCCTCCATGTAAGTCATGAAGAGATTAATTAACTAGGGTTTTATCACCTCTAGGGTTTCAAATCTAAACTATCATAAAAATTTTAGGGTTTCACCAAAACCTAGGATGCCAACTAGGGTTTGATCACTAGGGTTGAATCTATTAGAATTTAGGGTTAACCTAAACCTAATTATTTAAATAAAACTCATCATACTAAAATATTTACATAACTTTAAAAACAGGGGAAAATACACTAATGCCTTAAACTGGAATGTGGTAGTGACAAGTCTACCCACCTAAAAAATTTTGTCCTCGAAATTGGATTGGACTAGAACAAGAACGAAATCAGAAAAGGAATTATACCTCAAGTCTAGAAGAGATACGGGTATTGCTCGCGCATTTCGTCCTCGAAATTTAAGATCCTCAATAATTGCATTTACTCATTATATTATTTCTATCAAAATTTAAATTTCAACCAAATAATCATGAAGTAATTCCATATCGTTATTTCACAACCTTTCAAAATTCTATATCATCATATTCCGAAAAATCTTCAAGTTTTAAAATTAAATTCAAATTTTTATCATAATCTTCTCCAAAACTTAAGTTCGTATCTAAATACTCAAGGATTTTAATATCCAATCCTCCAATTGAATTCCAATCAATGTATATTTATAACATTTAAAAATCTGTATCCCAAATTTAAATTTTAAACACTAATCCATCATTCATCTTACTCCTCTAACCCAAATTCAATTGATGCTTATTCAAATATAAATCCTTCTCCCGAGAATTGAATTCGACACCATTCCATTAACGATTTTATTTCCCGATTTTTTTTCCTCAAATACTCAACGATGCGACACTTTCAGAATCTTCAATGCAACTTTCATAATATAGAATTTCAAATTTCTATTTTGCAATCAAATAGATAAAATGATAATTTCCCAAATTTTCTCAAATTTTAATAATCAATCATATCAAGACCTTCCTAAAATTAATAAATCCTCAATTTTGCCCTGTGAATTTCTTAACCCTCAATTTAAGTTAATGTTTATCCTCGAATTTCAATCATACCTCAATTTTCGCAAAATCAATGATCCATCAACTCTGTTATAACAATCCCTAAATTCTTTATTTAAATTAATGCTCATCCACAATTTAATCATCTTGTCCCTTTTGTCGGTCATAACCTTGTCATAGATCTTTGCTATGGTCAAAATCCTAATGATCATGGTTTAAGAAAATTCTACTTACAGCCATGCAATTTAAGAAAAAATAGGTCATGTATCTTGGTCATGGTATTTCAGTCTCTGTTAAGGTGCACTATTAGCTATGTTCTAACAAGAAAATCACGAATATAAACCACGTTACTAGGGAATCAATCAATCAAAAGACGAATAAGAACAGTAGGAAAGAAAAGAAAGAACCTGTTAACATATTACTTGCGGTATCCCTTATCTCTAACAAACACTTAACTCTAGCATATTTACTAACAAATTCCTATTCCTGTACACTGATATCCCTATCAACTAACCTTTAGTCCACAACATCCATGATTACATCCCCATTGCATACATCTGCTTATTAATACTTAAATCTGATACCAAGATTCTCTAATATAACCATGGTCCAATAATGCATCTAAGTTTGATACCTCTATCTCTTTAGTACCACACTCTCTGTCAGTTCTCGTTCCTTCTACAATTGTCCATACCATTTGTTCTCATCACTCCAGTGCACACCAAGTGTAACACCATACTAAGTACTGCTCTCTCCAATACACTCTAGATGGACACCCAAGTCAGTCTGCGGTGCCATCTCCATCATGCTCAAATCAACAGATCCTGACACATGTATATCATCTATTAATATACATATTCATATTTCTCATCTACCATAAAATTAATCCCCAAAATAATCGTCAAGGTTTAACTTCTCGATCAACTTAAAATAAATGTATATACCTCCTCAAAGTCAGATACTCAACATCGAAACAAAATTTAATCACTTCTAAAATCTTTGTAGCCTTGAATCCATGTTTGAAATCCTCAAAAATTTAATGACATAATCTCAACTCCTCTATTATTCTAAAAATAAAATCTTATTTCCACCTTTTAATTTATAACTCCATACTGTACATATCAGTGCTCACGGTCTCTGATACTCAAGGTGCACTCAATGCATCTAGTGTCTATAATTGTGTACTAAAATTGTACTGCCTGAATCACTTGTACTATTACCTCCAATGATCAAAGTTATCATCAACTGTGTTTTCTTTCATGATTTCAATTTATGTCAACTGGTATATCATCTAATTATCATCACACTGAGTGCTTACTGTTATTAACATTATTCTCGACTAATCCTCGATATAGAATCATTAGCACTCTTAGTATTATATCACTAGCTTCATTAATGGGTCATCTCATCAAGCTCATTATAACTCATGATTACATGCACTTTCTATAATGCCCATGCTTTACTTCAATCTCAAGGGCAGGCATATGGTTCTATATCTCGATTGATGTATAAACATATCTCTTAGTCCTTTTACAGCCTGTTAAACTAATTTGTGATACACTTCACAACTTTTATTACTAATCCTGATATTTCTCTACTTATGACATCTCATTAAACCCTTTATGCATATACATTTCTTTACCTTTAACATTTCCGATATCAATTATCAAATTGAACATCATGCTCCATAAATCCTTAACACAATTCCTGGATACTTAATCGTTTACATAGATCACTCAATTACATAATCATGATTATCCAGGACGGGTAATTGGCTCTGATACTAACTCTGAGAACTATCACTGATACTCTATACTCTCCTTAACTCTCAGTTTCTAATGACACTTCTCCTAGAACCATTGTTACAAGGTACTATGATAAGGGCTAACTCTAGATTAAATCCTACTGCTCACATGTCCAACTAGGAAATACTTACAAACTCACAAGTCACACTCAGTCAACTAATACAAGACACAACCAAAATTATAAGTCACTAATTATCATACTAACAAGGAATCCTCAAAGAAAATAAGCTCAAAAAGGAACTGGATCAAGGACGGAAGGTATCTTTACTGCTAGTAAAGAAAAGAAGCGATGGAACAAAGTCCTGGAATAACATAAATAGGTAAGTCTTGAGATGATACTTTAAGAACCAATTTAAGATACAACCTGATAATCATACACGTCTGTCAGAAATCATGACACACAGAATCCTCGCCACGCCAGTAAGCATAGATGCGATAAACGACAGGTTCCGTAACTAAGGTATGCAACTCTATAATCATGTCATCTAGAATCCTCGCCACACCAACCGGTATGGCTGCGAGAGACTCTAAGTTTCATAACTATAGTATGTACATCCAAGTCAGGTTCCTACGTTCTCGTCACCACAGCTAATATGGCTGCGATAAACTTTAGGGTCTATAACCAAAGTAGACATTTTACCTTTCTCACTGTCCTCATCAACATATGTCATCAGATGATACCGTAAATTTTAGCCCGTAAAATTCATCTCGATATGAAATCAACTCAACAACGATACCAAGAATTTAATTTTAACAACTGGTCAACAAGAATCAAACTCGACAATGATACCAAGATTTTAATTTAATAATTGTTCAATAAGGATCAAGTTCAATAACAACAAGCGAGAGCAGACGGGAACAGGGGGAAGGATTTAAATTGGAAAATTTATAATAAGATTCTCAAGGGTCGTCCCAGGAATCTCTCAAATAATTTGAGATTGAGTATCCTCTCTCATCCTAGTATCCTATGTCCTATATTCTATAGCAGGTACGTAGTAGTACAACTATGACGTCGCACTACTACGACATCGCACAACTAGCGAAGTCTGACCTGCATGGGCCACCACTAAAAACGTGTCACGACCCGCACCCGATATAGGGGTACGAAAGCGTGGGTACGTCCAGCCTACGCCGCAGCATCGGCGGTAGAACGCTGTCTAGGTCAAGTACTATCTATAAAATCTCACGCTAGTATCCAACTCCATAAGGAGACTCGGATAACACTATAAAAATATTAACAACACACTCAATCACAACTACAGCACGATAAGAATTTGAAGAAACAAAAGAATACAACACAAGACTAATGACAAAATAATCATACCTGCAATTATTAACTTCCAATCTCCAAGTGTGTCAGAAACCAGTCTACTAAGGTCACAGTCTGGAAAAATATTTTCCAGTCAGGATGGAGCAAAGTACATCTCTAAATAGCAGTTCTATATTAATGATATAAACTATGTAGCAGTTCTAGATGGAAATATACCAGATGTATGTATAGGTACGAGAAATGTACAATAAAAGAAATACTGGAAATACTGCAAGTAAATGCAGGAAAAGAAACAATATGTCAACGAGCAAGAATCCTATGACTAAGTGTGTGAGTACTAGCTTTAACATGTGATCGGCTTGGGAACTTGATCAGGCTGGTTACATGTGATTAGCTATGATTCACGAAGGTCAGGCTAACCGTTGGTTAGCTATGATGCATGTAGAGGTCAGGCTAATCACACGTAACAGCTATGAAGCATGGAGATGGTCAGGCCGCACCCGACGTGAGATGTGGGGTGAGCTATGATGCATGGAAAGTTGGGTATGATCATATATCTACACTAAAATACTCCCCAAACCCCCGACTGGTATAGTAGATCCAATCATGGTACGCTATGGCACGGGATTCCCTAGGGAGGTAGCAAATCTCCCCGGGTCTCAGTGTCTGTACATGCACAAGATATCAAGGAAACAAGTCTTGGACAAGCTACACCATGAATAAGGAATAACATCTCATGACGAGATCCGTGTATACCAATCCGTGTAACCAACGTGTCAAGAACATGGATATTTACACTAGATACAGTGAACATAGGAGATATCATAAATTAGAAACTAATCAGATAATGTACTCGCCTCTGATCCGGAGAAAAGGGGTAACTCGGTGTCCGAGCTGGTATCACACACACCTAGATATGAATGACATGTCAATAAGGGTATAATAATGTGATAATAAGCTAAAATGCATCAAATATGAGGTTCTAGACCATTTCTAGGTCATTCTAGCTAAACTGAGTCAAACTGAGTAAATCTTGGTCAATTTAAGTCAAACTAGGTCATTCTAGGTAATTCTAGGTCAAATACTAGTTAGTTAGTCTATATTGGTCACTAACTAGCTAACACTAGTCAAAACTAGCCAAACAAGCTAATAATACTATTATATCTATATACTAGATAATAGGATACTCTATGTATTCATATACACTATGACTTATACTATTCTCTTCTTACTTTAACATATGGGTCATTACCTATTACTTAGCTTACAGTACTTATCTTACCTTAGCTATAAGTACCTTATACCTAACTGATACTCTAGCCCCTTGCATTCAATGATACCTTGACATCCACTTTTGATTTAATATCCTCACTCCAGACTAGGATGCCACCCATACTTCCCTTCTTCCAACTAATACTCATGCCTCGAACCCCCAGTATGGATGCATCTAGTTGCAGTTACTTGTAGACTCCCTCACATACTGCTAACAGGCTCCCCCAATATCAATCTCCAACTGAACATATTGCACAAGCAACTGCTTGCTGCACTATTCAGTTTAGATTTCCCCCACTCTCTAAGCACACACACCACACTAACAGATGCCAATCTCATCACACAGTGAAAACACTCACACACACTTAAGTGAATAGAATACAATCACTGATATCACTTGTCACTGATACACACTGATACATTCTAAGCCTACTGACACTAACACTCTACTAAGTTATTAACCAACCCTCACACACAAGAACACACACAGGTAATAACCAATACCCACAAGTACTCACACACTAGAAAATACACAGTTAACTACACCTAACTGATACACTTGATACTGGGAATTTCATTCATACTCACTGCACACAGGTATCATCTACACACTGTACACACTGAGTACTAATCACCTTACTGAAACATTCTCAGGATTACACACAGAATTCCCACAGTTCAATACACTGAAAACCCCCATATACTATCCTACTCTCATACTTAACTGGGAACTCACTCTCAGAATTCACTCACTACACCACCCCAATACACTGCATACACACACAGCAACTAACACACAGGCAGGTTCACTGACTAACTGATACATATACCTACTCATAGAAATTACTGAGATGAGAATTTCTCACACACACATAGTGACACAGCACAGCCATGCCCCCAACTAACTGATACACCCACACAGGCATGCACAGTTTGCTGGTACTCAGACCTACACATTACAGATACACACAGAACCTAAACAACTACACAATACCACCCAACACATAAGTGAACTGACACACTAGAAAACTCTTAGTGAACCCGATACTCTCTCTCTATGCAGTTACCACTGCACAGAAATCCTGATACTTCCTAGATTAAACTCAAATTTTCACTGAGAAACTTAACTCACAAACCCATCACTCATGAACCCAAGTACTCAGTTCACAAATTCAATGATACATAACACTGAACTCGACTGCTCACAGTACATACACTGGGAAGCTCTGATGCCTAAACTAATTTTACAGATGCATATCAAAATCCTCCATCCATTCACTACCATACACACAGACCTACTTCTCAGTTCACCCTAAAATACTGAGATAATTAATACACTATGAACCCAAATACTGATACTCGACCAAACCCTAACAATTGACACAAAACCAAATGCCACAACTTACACGAGCCCACAGTGTCAATACTGCACAGACCTGACTCAACCCCCTGCTCTCACTGCTGCTACACATAGGAACTGAAGAACCCGACTCTGCACAGTGAAACCCCAAATCCTGATTTCTACATCAAAAATTTCAAAAATACCCAAATCAACCCTAAATCGATATCTAGACTACATGTAGGAGAGGTAATCATGTCTACTAGCAAACCCCTAGGGTTAGGGTTCACGAAATTAGGGAAAATCAAACATAGGTCACCAAACCCTAGATCTCCTAGGTCTCTATGTAGAAACCCCAAAATCGAAATCTAAACCAATTTGGTGGGCTTCTAATGGCCAACAACAAAGAAAAACAGAATTAAAATGGATTAAATTCGGGTTTTTACCTATTGGGAGATGGTTTCCCAATGGAGGTCCTCTTTCTCCAAGTCTTCTTGGTCCAAGCTCCCTGATTCCCTTTGATGGAGGTGGAAATGGACTTCTAGGGTTTGAAATATGAAATTCTATGGGAGGGAAATAGTTTTTTTCTCTAATGGAGGCTAGGGTTAGGTTTTCTTCATGAAGAAAAGGTTGAGGGAGGCTCCTCTTCAATATATAGGCTAGGGTTAGGTTTTCTTCATGAAGAAAAGGTTGAGGGAGGCTCCTCTTCAATATATAGGCTAGGGTTAGGTTTTCAAATGCGAGGGTTTAGCTAATCCTCCATGTAAGTCATAAAGAGATTAATTAACTAGGGTTTTGTCACCTCTAGGGTTTCAAATCTAAACTATCATAAAAATTTTAGGGTTTCACCAAAACCTAGGATGCCAACTAGGGTTTGATCACTAGGGTTGAATCTATTAGAATTTAGGGTTAACCTAAACCTAATTAATTAAATAAAACTCATCATACTAAAATATTTACATAACTTTAAAAACAGGGGAAAATACACTAATGCCCTAAACTGGAATGTGGTAGTGACACATATCTAATAATTTATGTTTCTTATGATACAATTTTGTGTTGGTATCCTAGTATCCTAAATATAGCTAGTATAGCCTAGATATATAGGGTATGGACCCAATAACCTAGTGTTGGACTCATATAACCTAGAAATAGATAGTTTAACCAAGTTTGACTAGTTTGACCTAGAGTTAACCTAGTTTGACTGTTTTGGTCTAGAAATAGCTTTATGACCTAAAATTTGACTAGTTTAACTTATTTTTATTTCAAAACCTTATATTGGTATAATATTCTATATTTAGGTCTTTAAGGCACCATTTCGGACATCTTTGATATTGTTCACCGGATTCCAGGAAAGTACATTCTCTAATAGCTTCTCATTTATGATATCCTCTATATCTCTTGTACTTAGTGTTGATATTCTTGACTTCTTGACACGATGGTTACCCGGATTGGTATATCCTGATCTTGTCATGAGATGTTATTACTTGATATTTATGGTATATCTTGTGCAAGCCTTGTTCCTTGTTCTTCTTGTACATGTACAGACATTGATTCTTGGGGTGACTAGCTACCTATCCAGTGAATCCCGTGTCATAACGTACCAAGGTTGGATCTACTATACCAGTCGGGGCAGAGAGTATTTGTATAGATATGTAATCATACCCTCCTTATTCATATCTTGTTCCTTGAATAATATTGATAATACACCACACGTATAATTAAATAGGCTATAATCCTTGTGCAAGTTCCCAAACTGATCATATGTTGAAGCTGGTACTCACTCACTTAGTAGTACTATGTCTTGCTCATTTTTATGATGCTCATTCTTGTATTTATTTCCAGTATTCCTATTAAGCATATCTCTTGTACCTGTATATTGCATCTTGTATATTCGCAAGTAGTCGTGACATATTTTTAGTGGTGGCCCATGCAGGTCTTCGAGGTCACAAATAGTGCGATTCGTAGTGGTGCTCTAATTTGAGTGCTATTACGAACCTGTTTTAGGATATAGGATATAGGCTGAGAATACCCAATCACATCTAGGAAAAACTCTATTGATTCATTTCAACTGTTCTTCCTTGATATTGATATTTCATCTTTAACTGTCCTTCTTTGAATGCATTATACCATGTGCCATATTGATTCTATTCCAGCTTTAGCATTATTTGATAGTGGTGCATCCCATGGTTCTGTATCTGTTTCTTTTGCTTTGAAGCATCGTTTGGTAGCTGAGCCTTTGCTTAGGACTTACAAAGCAATCACATAATAAACTTGTATTCTATGGCACATTAGTTAGATTTTAGTTATTTATATTATATTGTAGATATTCTATTATATGTTCTTTATTCCAGTACATTACCTATTCACTCTAGTTTATTTTGTTATGTTATTTAGTTATCTTGTATTCTTTTCTATTATCTATTTTATATGCTCGATTATATATTTGAAATTGCTTTTAGAGGTATGTACTTCGCTCCAATCCTAACTGGATATATTTTTTAGATGATTGGTTCGTAGACGAGTGTCCCACATACTACGGACCGCAGAACGGTATTCCATTAGAGGATACTCCTGTAGACCAGGAAGACTTAGTACCAGAGCTTGAGAAGGTATAGTTTATTTTTGTGGACTTGTATTAGACTTTTTTTTGAGACTTATGGTATGTATATTTTATTTCAGATATGTGGTTGTATTGTTATTCTTTTCCTTCATTACTCTATTCGTGTTTTATCTTCCTTAGTTTGCATTATGTTTAAGTATAGTTTACATTTATCAGATACTATATTGCTCCTCCGTTTGGAGTTGAGATGATTGAAAGGTACCATTTATATATTATTGAGATATTTAGTTAGTAGAGTTTACCCAGACAGCATTCTACCGTCGATACTGCGGCGTAGGCTGGATATACCTACGTACTCGTACCCGAATATCTGGATGCGGGTCGTGACACATTTTTAGTGGTGGCCCATACAGGTCTAGAGTCATAATTAGAGCGATATCATGGTGTGTTCACCTAGAGTACTACTACGAGCCTGCTTTAGGATATAGGATTTAGGCTGAGAGTATACTCAATCACAACTAGGAAACACTTCCAATATCTGTTTACTATCCATATCTATTGAATGTTTGCTTGAATAAAAATTTGTCCTTCTTTGATGATATTGTATCATACTCAATATTGATTCATTTGTTCAATTTATCTTCAGGATGCCACCGAAGACGCGTTCTAAGCGCTCAGGTGCAATGTCAGCGAGGTCAGTCACTTCATCGCCTATGAGGGCAGTACGAGCAGACGCAGTTCCAACAGATACTTTCCAGAGGTCAGCTTCACCGATCCAGTTAGGTATTTCTGCAGCAGCTTTCAGAGGTGCTCTACCTTCGGTACAGAGGGCAACACCGACAGTTTCAAGGGATCTTCCATCCCCACCATCTGCAGTCGATCAGATGCAGATGTTTGTGCTCTTTCAGCAAATGATGGAGGCGCAGCAGTGTCAGTTAGAGGTTATGAGACAGGGCATTGAGAATGCTCACCAGATTGCTCTCGCAGCAGTCGATAGAGTCCTTTTAGTCCAGACATAGACGGCACCACCTTAGTTTATCCTACAGCAACCGAGGCCAGAGACTATCATAAATTTCAAGAGTATGGGGCTGAAGGACTTTAAAGGCACTGAAGAGATTATATATGCTGATGATTGGATAGAAGACATTGAGCGGAACCAGCGACTGGTGCAGATTCCAGAGAGGTTGCATATAGAGGCCGTAGGGAGCATGATGTTCGATATTGCGTTGACTTGGTTTAGGACGGACCCCAGGATCTCAGCACTAGGACTTACTTGGGAAGCTTTCAAAGAGCTCTTCAAGGAAAAGTTATTTCCAGATGTAGCTTTGACATCTCTAGAGAGCCAGTTATAGTAACTCATTCATGGAGGTATGACAGTGGATGAGTATGCGGCAGAGTATTACAGATTAGGCCACTTTCTGGAGGAGAAAAACCCCAGAGGAAGAGCCAGGAAGTTCAGGAAGGGCCTAAACCGGGAGATCAAATCACATACGAATGGAGATCCCAATGCTACTTTCGAGGATATTCTGAGACAGGCACAGCGGGTAGAGGATAATCTGGAGCTTGGCTCTAAGAGGCTGAGAGACATAGGAGGATCCAGTACCAACAAGGGTCCAATGAAGCAGCCTTATTTTTAGCAGCAGCACCAGAGGCACTTCCAACAGCCGAGGCAGCAGTATCATGGACCAGCAAGAGCGTCGGTACAGTAGATACACCAGATCCAGAGGACAGCTATTACTTGCAACTTCTATAAGAAGCATGGACATATATGGGATACAAACAGGATGAAATTGGGCTAGTGCTTATTTTACGAATCAGAAGACCATTAGTTGAGGGCTTATCCTAAAGTTTTAGCTCGTCCAGTTCAGGGTAGAGCTCAGGCACAGAGTGCACCATCAAGACCATCAGCGGGACAGCAGAGAGGACCTCCTCTACCACCATAACAACAGAAGTTCATTCAGCACTAACAGCAGCAGAGAGGTGGCCAGCGACAGGGGCGGGCTTTTTCCTTGACCATCGAGAAGGAGGAGCCAGTCGGTGATGTTATCTCAGGTTTAGTATATCTTAATTCTTTTCCAGCTCATGCTTTATTTGATTTCGGTGCTTCATATAGTTTTGTATCTATATCTTTTGCTCTAAAATATCACCTTGAGACTGAACCGTTGGCGAGGACTTACAAGATCACGACCGGGGGTGGCATTATCCTGGTCAGTGATATTTGCAAGGACCAAAGAGTTTCCATGAGATGCCGAGAGTTGAGTGTGTGTTTACTCATAATGCTACTTCTGAGCTACGATATAGTACTCGGGATGGATTGGTTGTGTAGGCATCATGCTAGTATCGATTATTGAGGAGGCAGAGTTTTGTTCTAGACACCAGGAGAGACAGAGTTTGAGTTCGCTAGAGAAGCAGCAGAACAGGGCAAAGGAGACGTCTATGGAGCTTTAGTAGAAGATCAGGAGCCGCCATATCCATTGATTGTTGAGTATATAGATCTCTTTTTGGAGGAGTTTTTGGGGTTGCCACCGAAAAAAGATATGGAGTTCTTTATAAACTTGGTGCCAGGAGCAGAGCCAATATTACAGCACGTCTATAGGGTCAACAACAGCGAAGTGGCAGAGTTGAAGAAGTAGGGGGATGAGTTGCAGGATAAGGGCTTCATCCGCTCCAGTTCATCACCGTGGGGTACTTTATTATTTGTACCAAAGAAGGATGGGTCGGTATGCATGTGTATCAACTACAGGGCACTCAACAATATCACTATCAAGAACAAATACCCATTATCGAGGATTAAAGATTTACTTGATCAGTTGAACGGAGCGAAGATATTCTCAAAGATAGACTTGAGGTCGGGGTACCACCAGGTGAAAGTGAAGAAGGAAGACATTCCGAAGATAGCTTTCAGGACTCGGTATGGGCAGTTTGAGTTCTTGGTGATATCGTTTGTGTTGACCAATGCCCCGACGGTATTTAT
Organism: Iris macrosiphon; assembly: GCA_036927795.1. Classification (NCBI taxonomy): domain Eukaryota; kingdom Viridiplantae; phylum Streptophyta; class Magnoliopsida; order Asparagales; family Iridaceae; genus Iris; species Iris macrosiphon. The sequence continues at coordinate 149,894,266 of JAYESA010000010.1, forward strand.
GAACCAGATAAATAAGGTATTTCATCAGTACTTGGATCAGTTTATGGTTGTATTCATTGATGATATATTAATTTATTTGAAGACCCCGAAGGAGAATGAGAAGCATCTGAGGATAGTTCTGGAGACCCTCAGGAAGGAGAAGCTATATGGCAAGCTTTCAAAGTGTGAGTTCTTCCTTGATAAGGTTGAATTCCTCGGGCATGTGATTACAGGAGATGGGATCTCAGTAGACCTGAAGAAGATTTCAGCAGTTGAGTCGTGGTCTACCCCGAGTTCAGTAGCGGAGATCAGGAGTTTTTTTGGACTGGCAGGCTATTATCGAAGATTTGTTCAAGATTTTTCCAGGATTGTGGAGCCAATGACTAGACTAACCATGAAGGATGTGGAGTTCGTCTGGACTGAGGATTATCATTCTGCTTTTGAGGAGCTAAAGAAAAGGTTGACTACAGCTCCAATATTGATATTGCCATCAGGGGAAGGAGAATTTTCTATTAATAGTGATGCATCGGGTAAGGGTTTGGATTGTGTATTGCAGCAGAATAGGAAGGTGATTGTATTTGCTTCCAGGCAATTATGCCCGCATGAGAAGAATTACCCTACCAATGACTTGGAGTTGGCAGCAGTTATTTTTGCTCTTAAACTGTGGAAGCACTACTTATATGGAGAGAGGGTAGAGATCTTTACAGATCACAAGAGCTTAAAATATGTGTTTACACAAAAAGAGCTCAGCATGAAGCAGTGGTGGTGGTTGGAATTGATGAAGGACTTTGAAATTGCTTTGCAAAATCATTCAGGGAAGGCTAACGTAGTCGCGGATGCCTTGAATAGGTATCCAGTGGCTATGTACTTAACGAGGGACAGACATTTATTGGCCGATATTGATAGCTTGGATATTGAGGTATTAGTTCCGGGAGTTGCAGCACAGATGTGGGGACTTCAGGTACAGTCAGAGTTGATGGATCGGATTAAAGCCGCACAGTTCGAGGATGAGTCTCTAAGGAGCATCAGAGCACAAGTCTATATTGGATTTGCAGAGGACTTCAGCATTGCAAATGATGAATCATTGCGGCACGGTACCAGATTGTATGTGCCGAGTGGACCATTGCACGAGGAGATTCTTCAGGAGGTGCATTGATCTCAGTACTCTATGCATCCAGGTGCCAATAAGATGTATAGGGATATAAAAGAGCATATTTGGTAGTATGGTATGAAGGGGGGAAGTGGCAAGCTACGTATCCAGATGCTTGGTATGCCAGCAGGTAAAGGCAGAGAGACAGAGGCCAGGTGGATTGCTTCAGCCTTTACCCATTCCAGAGTGAAAGTGGAAGCATATGACGATGGACTTTGTTTCAGGGCTTTCGTATTCTCCAGGAGGTAAAGATGTAATTTAGGTCATCATAGATAGGTTGACGAAATCATCCTACTTTCTGCCATTCAAATTGGGTACATCTACGGATAAGCTTACGAAGATGTATGTGCATCAAAAAGTCAAATTTCTTGGAGTTCCTGTGAGCATAGTCTCGGATTGGGATAGTTACTTTAAGTCCCACTTCTGAAGGAGTTTGTAGGCTAGCTTGGGCACTCAGCTCAAGTTCAGTACTGCATATCACCCTCAGACAAACGGGCAGTCGGAGAGGACTATTCAGACTCTCGAGGATATTCTACACACCTGTGTTTTTGATTTTGGAGGCTCTTGGGAGGATCATCTTCACTTAGTATTGAGATGTAACCATTTAAGGGGTTGTATGGACGGAGGTGTCGCACTCTGTTATCATGGGATAATGTAGGTAAGAGAGCCTTATTGGGACCAAAGATGGTCGTGGATGCAGCTGAGAAGGTGAAGTTATAAAACCTCTAATTCTGAAAATCGTATTAATTATTTATTTATAATAGTTATAAGCTAAATAGAGGGAATAGATTTTATTTAATTTTTATTTGAGGTGTTTATGCATCTAGGGGATTTATGGAGCTATTATAAATTTTTTCTAATTTATTCCATGTAGGAGACCCTTTGGACAGTTGCTAGCTTAATGGTATGCACCAATATAATTTTTAGAATTTTCTATGAATGAATATGTGCATATATATATAATTCCTATTGGATCTCAACCAGAAACCGAAACCCTCTATCCTAAAACCACTACCCGCTTGAACCCACAACCCGTTGGAGAAGCAAAAATATCAACAGCAGGAGTAGCAAAAACCAACTTTACTTTCCCTTCTTCGCGCGTGTGAGCCTTCTCATTCCACCGTTTCTTATATCTATTATTACTAAACTCTCCTCAACCGAAACCAAAACCAATGAAAGAAAGAAACGACAGCGGCAGTAGTTCTTAACCAATAAGTTTCCTCACCGCCTCTTGCAAACTCTCCCAAACCCTAACCCCACTTCTTACACAAACTTAACACTGTTTTGGACGTGCACAATACAGAACTCTTGCTCGGCAAGTATACCTTGCCATTGTACTAATATTTATATTTCACATGATGTATGCATAATTTATTTCTGCTTATTAGTTTATTTATTGCTAAATTAATTGTGCGTCCAAGGAAACTCGGGTGCAACGACGATATCGTCGTATCATGTTTTATTTATATTTTTGGACCTACTTTATGAGACCACCCCATTATTATGGAGCATCATTAGGTTTATTGGCCGGGACACAGTTGTTACACTAGTTGTGAGTCTCATATAGATCACGGACTGCGTGACAGGCCTGGCTTCCTATACGCATGGGTCGTGCGATAGGGAGGACTGCTGATAGAAACTTTGTATGCTAGTAGACCTGGCAGTTATTTAGAGGTTTTATCGTGTCATGGATATGGCATGCTTAGAGCATGGGGTAGGAAGAACAACAAGTAAGGCATTTGGGCTCATTTACACTTTCTCTTGTTCGCCCGGATTCTCCGCCGAAAAAACGGGTGGTTGTGACCCTATATATTGCAGGCGACCTGTGTCGTTCAAAAGACGGTATGCTTGTAGGCCCCTGATTCTCCGAGAGAATCATGCCAATCCCATTATGGCCAGATAGCCCACGTGTTGGAAAGTTGTTCTCAAACTGCATTCACTTAGACGGTTAGGCGACCCATGGGATATTTATATTTTAGTACTTATTGGCATGTTATTATGTATCTTATTACGTCCCTCTGAGGACCTGGTCCCTTTCCAGATATGGACGAGCAGGAGTATCCGCAGGAGTACGGTCCTGGACTTGACGCTACTTACCTGACTGAGGAGGTCTTACCCTCAGAGTATTTGTGATTTATTGCCATTGTTTAGAGATTTTGTTGCTACTTTAGTATAGTCATTTTGTAGTGGATTTGTTTTCACCTGACTATCAGACTTGATACTCATCTTAGATATTCAGTTATTATTCAGCTCTTTATTCCTACTTATTATTGTACTGTGGATAAGATACAGATTGTGTGTGACTTGTTGTGACAGTATATTACCACTGGTGGATTGAATATTCATGTACAACGTACGTGTGTATATGGTTTCCATATATTGGAGTTCGTATACATACGGCTGGACGTGTCACGTATTCCTAGTCCTACGTATTTTGGGACTGGGACGTGACATGTTTTTGGTGGTAGCCCATGCAGGTCATGAATTTATTGTCTTGGTTACGTAACTGTACCAAACAAGCCTGCATATAGGAATAGAGTATAAGGATCTCATCCACACTTGACTAAAACCTCATTCTTCCCTTCAACCATCCTATGTTTGGATAAAACAAAGTTTTATGCCAAAAACCTTTAACGCTGTGACCAGGGACCTCTATTTTATGAAGATCAACCAATTAACTGTTGTTGGCGTAAAAGTCAAATGACTGTCTTGTTGGCGTAAAAGGCCAAACTATGAAGAAGATTGCCTTATTTAAGCTGCGGTTATGACAACTGCTACCCACGTTCAATCTATGTATGACATGTCATGCAAGCCATGTAGGAAACTACCCCAGCATAAACTTGATAATAGATAACCAGCGTAGAGTATCCTGATTAGGCGTAAAATATAAGGATGGTGATGTGAGCGTATTTGTCACAGTCTTAGCTTTCCCAATCAAGAACCAATCTCGTGCATTAAATGCAGAGATATGCCTCGAGCCCTGTGCAAGAAACAGCTTTTGACGTGGCGTCTGATTTTGTCTTATCTTGAGCGTAAAAGCTCATCTCTGTTGATTTTGTCTTATCTTGAGTGTAAAAACTCATTTCTGTAGACAACGTATTCAGAACACTCCACTATCTTCCTTTTGGACGCATAAAAACGACTTATATCAAATATGTCACTAAACGACAACCTGGGTCTTTGTGCAAAATCATCATCACAGACGTCCTTTCGATCATCGTGTAGTACTTTTGTCAGATGTCAGGATTCACTGATTAGTCTGACAAATTCATCCAAGGAATACGAAAAGTTCCTCGTACAACTTTATGCTGTATTAAAATGCAGGCAAAATTTATGCAGGAAACTTTTATAATAGATTTTACATGTAGAGATTTTACGCAGACTTTACGCACGCAGATTTTTTTTTTTTTTTTGCAGACTTTACCCAGGAAGTATAGAAGACCTTTTACGCAGGCAAACTTTACGCAGCATATATTTTACGCAGCAAAATTTTACGCAGATTTTTACGCACAGATATTTTACGTGCAGATTTTCTACGCAAACTATATACTGGCAGACTTTACGCGCAGAATTTTTACGCGGACAACTCTGAAGCTCTACTTTACGCTTCTCTGCTTTATGCGAACAGCTTTGAATATCTACTTTACGCCAAACTATCTTGAAGCTCTGCTTTACGCAGGAGGCTTAGCAACCTATTTTATGCAAACAACCTTAAAGCCCTGTTTTACGCAGGGACAGACTTCATGTATGTTGGGGGCTTTTGGCTGTAATATACGCGAACAATTCCCCAGCATATTACATGCTTCTATATTCTATTTAATACTTGCATCATGTTTGATTCCTGTAGTTCTTCTAAACGTTGTGTACATCACCTGTAGAGGGATGGATATACAGAAGGGATGTACTATCACCAATGGTGACACAACTCCTGGAGTCAATGGTTAGACTCAAGGAGGAACCTCAACAACTCCTAGACTTTCGGGACCAGATGAACAGATTCACAATCCAGTTCCATCTGATCTTTCTATTCCACCGAATGGGAACCTTCCAGTCTCATCGACACAGCAGGATGGCCAGGCACAATTATTCCAATTCTTCCAGATGATAATGTAGGAACAGCGACAACAGACCGCCACCCTAGCTGCAGAGTAGAGGCAGCAAGCAGCAGAACAGAGACAAGAGTTTCTAGCAATACTTGAAAGGATGGCTGCAAGGACTACTGTACCAGCTCAAGCACTAGCTCCAGTACCTCGAGATAAAGTTGGTTCAGTAAAAGACTTTATACAGATGGGTCCAAAGCCATACAAAGGCATTGAGAGTCCAGAGGAGACTACCAACTGGATCACTCACACCCAGAAGTTATTAGAGGCATCACAACTACCTACAGAACTATGGATGACAGGTGTAAGGACGCTTCTAGATGGTAGTGCCCATCACTGGTGGGAATCTATGGAGCGCCAGTTGGGTATATACCAGACTTGGGAGCAGTTCTTGGAGTGCTTCGAAAGGAAGTACTTCCTGGATACCGTCAGAGATGCATTGTACGATCAGTTTCTCCACCTGGAGCAGAAGAACAGAACAGTGGACGAGTATGATGCCGAGTTTAGTCGTCTCAGTAAATATGGCACTGCCCTGATACCAGATGACTTGGCCAAGGCTAAGATGTTTCATCGTGGACTGACTCAGGAACTCCAATATTATCCAAGCTCACAATCCCGGATCTCTTATGTCGAGTTACTGACAGAAGCCAGATTGCAAGAAACCATCAGCAGAGAAAAGGGAGGTCAGCTGAGGATGTAGCAAGGACCAGCAAGAACACAACAAGAAGGACCTATCAGACGTCCTTTAGCTCAGCAACAACAGTATCAGCACAGAGCAGGATCGTACCAGATTCCAGATAAGCTCCAATATAATTATTGTGGGAGACACGGGCACATCTCAAGAGACTGTCGGGCCGTTTGGGACAGTGTATGAGATGTGGTTCTGGACATTACCGGGTCAAAAATTGTCCAATACAGCAGACACTTCCACCGCCAGTACAGAGACTAGCGCTTCCAGCACCAAAGCCAGCACAGCAAATAACTAGATCAGGAGCACCTCGACCTCCAGCAACAGGAGGATTTCAGCGAGGACCACCACTACCTACACAGGAGGATCAATTCGCGAGGGCCAGATAGGGACAACCTTAGAAAAATAGACAAGCTTTTACAATGGAAGTGGATGACATAGATCAGGAGATTGATGTCATAGCAGTTATCACTCTTGCTTTTACTTTTCCTGCTATGACATTGTTTGATACGGGAGCCACCCACTCATTCATATCATCTAGTTTTATTACCAAACACAACATTGCCTCCACAACTTTATCTAGTTATATTAGAATTCTTACCGGAGGAGGAGTTGTACCTGTTAGTAAAATTTGTAGATCGTGTCCTGTAGTGATACGTGGAAGAGAGATGAACGCCCGACTCTTAGTCCTTCCTATGCCAACTTTTGATATTGTGCTTGGAATGGACTAGCTAAGCAAGTACCACGCTTTCTTCGATTGCTTTGGAGGAAACATTCTTTTTAAGGTACCCGGCCAGTCTGAACTTGAGTTTACATGAGGATCCACAAAAATCCTTGATGGTATACAGCTCACAATGGACGATGTTGTCTATCATCCCATTATTTCAGAATTCTAAGACGTCTTTCCAGATGAATTACCAGGCCTACCCCCAGACAGAGACGTAGAGATTTTGATTGAATTAATACCCGGAGCAGCACCCATAGCATCACATGTTTATAGATTGGCAAAAAAGGAGATGGATGAACTGAAGACACAATTCAAAGAACTAGAAGAGAAAGGTTTCATCCGACCAAGTGCATCACCCTGTGGAGCACCAGTGTTGTTTATACCAAAAAAGGATGGGTCAGTGCGTATGTGCATTGACTATAGAGCCTTAAATGCAGTGACTGTGAAGAATAAATATCTATTGCCACGCATTGATGACCTATTTGATCAACTTAGGGGATCCAAGATATTCTTAAAGATAGATTTGAGATCCAAATATCACCAGGTGAAGGTACGGAAGAAGGACATCCCGAAGACCGCATTCCGGACAAGATATGGACACTACGAGTTTTTGGTCATGCCATTTGGATTGACCAATGCTCCAGCTATCTTTTTGGACTTAATGAATTGAGTCTTCCATCAGTATTTGGACCAGTTCACGGTCGTCTTCATAGATGATATACTTGTCTATTCAAAGAGCCACGAGGAGCACGATAAGCACCTGCGAATTATTTTAGAGACCTTGAGGAGGGAGAAGTTATATGCAAAGCTCAGTAAATGTGAGTTCTTCTTGGTCAGAGTCTCATTTCTTGGATATGTTGTTACAGGAGATGGCATTTCTGTTGATCCAGAAAAAATCTCGGCAGTCGAGACATGGCCTGTTTCTAAATTAGCAGCGGAGGTGAGAAGTTTCCTTGGACTTGCGGGATATTACCAACGGTTCGTGGAGAACTTCTCAAGGATAGCAATACCTATGACTCGGTTAACTTGCAAAGATCAAGAGTTCATATGGACCAACGAGTATCAAACCGCTTTCGAGGAATTGAAGAAGTGACAGACCACAGCACCAGTATTGACTATTCCATCAGGATCAGGAGGATATGTGATCTACAATGACGCATCAGGGAAAGGTTTGGGATGATTATTGATGCAGCATGGCAAAGTGATTGCATACGCATCTAGACAGTTATGAGTACATAAGAAGAATTATCCAACTCATGACTTGGAACTGGCAGCCGTTGTATTTGCTCTGAAGCTATGGAGACATTACTTATATAGGGAACGAGTGAAAATCTATACAGACCACAAAAGCCTCAAGTATGTCTTCAAGCAGAAGGAGTTAAATATGAGGCAATGTCGATGGCTTGAGTTGATGAAAGATTTTGAGATAGAGCTTTATTATCACCCAGGCAAGGCTAACATTGTAGCAGACGTGTTAAGCCGGAAACCAACAACTTATTTCTTGATAGCACAGAGGGAATTATTGAAGGACTTGCAAAAACTTGGCATCGAAGTGATATTACCCGGAGCAGATGGGACACTAGCCAACTTGCAAGTACAATCATCATTAGTACAGAGGATTAAGGCAGCTTTGCCTACAGACGCCAGATTCAGGAGACTGAAGGAAAGGACAGAGGCCGAAGAGTAGACAGGATTGCGCATTAATGAGGATGGGACATTACGGTGTGGTAATCGTCTTTATGTTCCAAATGGAGAGATTCAACAGGAGTTGATGACAGAAGATCACAGTTTGATATATTCTATTCATCATGGAGGCACCAAGATGTATCGTGATTTACGACAGCACTTTTGGTGGCATGGAATGAAAAGAGAAATAGCTCGCTTTGTAACTAAATATTTGGTATGTCAACAAGTAAAGGCGGAGTACCAGAGAACAGCAGGATTATTGCAACCACTCCCGATTCCAGAGTGGAAGTGGGAGCACATCACTATGGACTTCGTCACGGGTTTTCCCAAGAATCCAGGTGGTAGAGATGCAGTTTGGGTAATAGTGGACAGACTCACCAAGTCAGCCCATTTCTTGCCTTTTAGAGTTGGCCAATCTACAGAAGCTTTGGCTGACTTATATATGAGGCAGATCGTAAGATTGTACGGTGTACCCGCCAGCATTGTATCAGGTAGGGATTCGCGCTTTATATCATATTTTTGGTGGAGAATGCAAGAGAGTCTTGGAACTCGTCTGAAGTTCAGTACATCTTATCACCCGCAGAAAGATGGGCAGTCAGAACGTACTATTCAGACATTGTAGGTTATATTGAGGGCTTATATATTAGACTTTGGAGGATCATGGGAGGACCACCTACATCTTGTGGAGTTTTCTTACAACAATAGTTATCAGGCGAGCATCCAGATGGCTCCGTTTGAAGATTATATGGAAGGAAGTGTAGGTCTCCTGTGTGTTGAAGTGACATATGAGAATGTCAGATTCTGGGACCCGAGTTAGTGGTCAACACCATAGAGACAGTTAAGAAGATACAAGGACACTTGCGAGCAGCACAAGACAGGCAGAAGCAGTGGGCAGACCTTCATTGTCGTCCCTTGGAGTTTAAAGAGGGCGACCATATCTTCTTGAGGATATCACCTACTAGAGGCAACATTCGATTCGGAGGACGCGGCAAGTTGAGTCCAAGGTATATAGGACCATTTGACGAGCTAGAAAAAGTGGGAGAAGTGGCATATCGACTTGCACTACCACCTTCACTTGAGGGAGTACATGACATATTCTATGTGCCGCAGCTCAGGCGATATGTGGCAGACAGCAGTCATATTCTCGACCATTCGGAGATCACCATTAGGCTGAGCTTGTCATATCAAGAGCAACCCGTGGGAATCCTTGATCGTCGAGAGAAAGTATTGAGGAACCAGTCTATTCCCTTAGTCCGCATGGCATGGAAGTATGGCGCGCCAGGAGAATCTACTTGGGAGTGCGAGGATGACATGAGCCAACATATTCCGAACCTATTCGCAGACCAAGGTATAAATTACTTTGTTAATTTATATCTCCTACCATTCTTGACTTTCTACCATGACTTAGTTTTAATTTCGAAGACAAAATTTTTATAAGTTGGGTAGAATATAAAACCCCTAATTCTGAAATCCGTATTAATTATTTATTTATAATAGTTATGAGCTAAATAGAGAGAATAGATTTTATTTAATTTTTATTTGAGGTGTTTGTGCATCTAGAGGATTTATGAAGCCATTATAAATTTTTCCTAATTTATTCCATGTAGGAGACCCTTTGGACAGTTGTTAGCTTAATGGTATGCACCAATATAATTTTTAGAATTTTTTATGAATGGATATGTATATATATATATATAATTCCTATTGGATCTCAACCCAAAACCGAAACCCTCTATCCTAAAACCACTACCCGCTTGAACCCACAACCCGTTGGAGAAGCTAAAATATCAACAGCAGCAGTAGCAAAAACCAACTTTACTTTCCCTTATTCGTGCGTGTGAGCCTTCTCATTCCACCGTTTCTTATATCTATTATTACTAAACTCTCCTCAACCGAAACCAAAACCAATGAAAGAAAGAAACAGCAGCGGCAGTAGTTCTTAACCACTAAGTTTCCCTATCACCTCTTGATCTCTATATATATTGCAAACTCTCCCAAACCCTAACTCCACTTCTTACACAAACTTAACACTATTTGGGACGTGCACAATACAGAAATCTTGCTCGACAAGTATACCTTGCCATTGTACTAATATTTATATTTCACATGATGTCTGCATAATTTATTTCTGCTTATTAGTTTATTTATTGCTAAATAAATTGTGCGTCCAAGGAAACTCGGGTGCAACGACGATGTCGTCATATCATGTATTATTTATATTTTTGGACCTAATTTATGAGACCACCCCATTATTATGGAGCATCATTAGGTTCATTGGCCGGGACATAGTTGTTACACGAGTTTTGAGTCTCAAATAGATCACGGACTGCGTGACAGGCCTGGCCTTCTGTACGCATGGGCCATGCGATAGGGATGACTGCTGATAGAAACTTTGTATGCTAGTAGACCTGGCAGTTATTTAGAGGTTTTATCGTGTCATGGATGTGGCATGCTTAGAGCATGGGGTGGGGAGAGCAACAAGTAAGGCGTTTGGGCTCCTTTACACTTTCTCTTGTTTGCCCAAATTCTTCGCCGGAGAAATGGGTGGTTGTGACCCTATATATTGCAGGTGACCTCTGTCGTTCAAAAGACGGTATGCTTGTAGGCCCCTGATTCTCCGAGAGAATCATGCCAATCCTATTATGGCCAGATAGCCCATGTGTTGGAAAGTTGTTCTCAAACTGCATTTACTTAGACGATTAGGCGACCCAAGGGATATTTATATTTCAGTACTTATTGGCATGTTATTATGTATCTTGTTACGTCCCTCTGAGGACCTAGTCTCTTTCCAGATATGGACGAGCAGGAGTATCCGTAGGAGTACGGTCTTGGACCTGATGCTACTTACCTGACTGAGGAGGTCTTACCCTCAGAGTATCTGTGATTTATTGCCACTGTTTAGAGATTTTGTTGCTACTTCAGTATAGTCATTTTGTAGTGGATTTGTTTCCACCTGACTATCAGACTTGATACTTATTTTGGATATTCAGTTATTATTCAGATCTTTATTCCTACTTATTATTGTAATGTGGATAAGATATAGATTGTGTAAACCCCCTTGATTTATTCTATAGATATCCAGGCTTGGATTTAGGAAATTTTGGATTGTCAGGAGATGATGAGGTTTAGAGTAGAGTTGAGTTTGTCTGTGATTTTATTTTATTTAATTAAAACCCTTAGTGCGCCCTATCATAGTTTAAATATTCGGAGCCAGTATCAGCCCATAAATTCAATCGAACTTTTGTACTTCTGACTTGACTCGCCAATTTAGGTACTGGACTTTTTTGTCACTCAAAATTATATTTTTGTTGTGCTCTAAATTAATTGCAAAATTTTTCATAACCATAATCCTTATTTAATTCCGTGTCGGACACCTGTGTCATTACCCTCAATTTTGAGATACCAACTTAACCCATTAAGTCGGACCAACTAAAGGGTCCAAGACTGACTCCAAGCCCCCACCATTTTTGGCCTTTGTGTCATTTTTGAATTTTGACCCCAAGTGCCCCCATTTAATTTAAAATCGCGGGACACTTTATTTCTATTTAAATCGGGGATACCAATTTTGCCTAATCCTGTTTTAATCCTTAATTAATCCCGATGGCCATAAAATTAAACCCGTGCCACACCTCCAATACTCCCTCGCCAAGCAAACCATCATCCGCAATTTTCTCTATAATTTTGGCATCATTTTATGTGTTCGTGTAATTTCCCGAATTTAAGGGGCTAAGTTGCAATTTATAAATGTTAGGTGCTCTCACCCCATTGGCCAAGACCAAATGAAGAGGTTAATTATTTTGGACCGAATGCAACATCTCCCCCCTCCATTTCTCATGAAGAAATGATCATACTCATGTGAAATCCTAGCCCTCTATTTTGAATAGGAAAATCTCCACCCTCCATCCAATGCACCCCTCCCTATAAAACCATCACCATCACCCTCACCACTCCCCAAGCAGGCCCTAATCTCTAGGCATTGAAACCCCCCCTCTCTCTCTCTCCTCCCTCCTCCATTTTTTATTCCCCATATAAACTCCTCCTTCTTCAATTCTTTTTTCCTTCTTCCTCTATTCTTCATCTTCCTCCTTCTTCCTGGAGAATACTCTCCGGCCGGCGACTGAACTCCCTCCGACGTGTGAACTCTCTCCGGTGGCCTGCTGACCGCCCGGCCTGTGTGCCCGACGCCGGCACCGACGCTCCGACTTGCAGCCCCCGCCCGGCTGTACAGTTCCCCGCGCGGCTCCGGACACCAACCCCCCCCCCCCCCGCGGCGGCTCCGGCTACAGCCACCCCGAAGGTCCGTGCAGCCCCCCGACCGCCAACTGAGCTTCTCCCCGCCGACTGAACCGACTCCGGCTCAGCACTTCCCCTACCTCGTACCGGATCGACGGTCGACTGCTGCAGTTCCCTGCAGCCGCTGTACAACCTTTCCTGGCCGGTTGACTTGCTCCGGCCAGCGCCGCACCGCCCTCGACTCTGGTTCAGACCACCCTCCCCTGCTGTTCTCCCTCCGGCCAACTCCCACTTCTGGCCACCTCCACTCTTCCAGCCATCATCATACCCACCACCACTTGGCACCACCCCGCGGCCACATTCTCCGGCCAGAAGCCCCGTATCAAGGTATATTTTCCCCCTCTCCCTATATTGTTATATATTTTGTTGTGTTTTACCTAGAATTTGTGTTAAATTAGTATTGTGTTAATTTAGGGTTGTGTAGTTATTAATGGGTGATTAGGGTTTAAGAAGCTAGACTTGGAGAAAAGGGTTTATTAATGCATGGAAAATCTTAGGGTTATTTTATTTGAGTATATACACTTTGATGGAGCAGGTTTAAACATTTTGATGTTATTTGTAACTTAGTTAATTTAGGGAGTCCTGTATGCTATTAGGAATATAGAGTTTAAATGTTATAAGAGATTTTTAAGAGTTACTTATTCATTTTATGCAATTGATTATTATTGATGAGCAGGGCTAAATAGTTGTAAAATAATATTGTGATATTAAAACGGTGATGGACATTGAGGAACAGGAGATTAATTGTGAAATATTATGCAATATCGAACTATTAGATATTCTTAGAGAATTGGTAAATAATGTGGAACTTAATTAAGTAGTAGTTATTATGAGATGGATCGAGGAGTAGTTTTAAGACGAGTGATAGTTGATGGTATATGATTGAGGATTGTTCTGATGGTATTAAACGGGTGATTTATCGTATTTGAAATTAACCCTTAGTCAACTAGGATCAACCCCCCTAGCATCTTGTCCCTGTGAGACATAGCTGAGACTGATTTTAGGAGTAGATGCGTGTCGTATCCCTGTCTGTCGTGGAATAGATTATTGATTATTGGTTTGTATCTCATCTCTAGGTACTGCGGGACCTGAGGACCTGGACGTGGTGTGGGGACCCCGTCACCAGCAGTCGCACACAGGCAAGTGTACCTTGCCACCCTTTATTTCAGTTACAGATATTTATTGTTTCGTCATGTACATTGTGCACGTATTTATGCTGACGTTCGGTACTTCGCGTTCGGTTCACAACCGGGTGAAGATGTACGTCGTAACATCTTAGGAAGATTATTGGATGATTTGTAGCATCTCGATATGCATACCTGTGTTTATCGACACCCCAGGACACACTCATACAATGTGATCATGCCAGATTCCTGTATCCTGATACTGACATCATGACTAGAGACTGGAACGACCTTAGGGCCGCATCTGTTGAGTTATTTCCGTGTGTCGAGATTGTTAGATAGAGGTTCAGGTTCAACGTACCATCGTTGATCGCTTGGGATGGAGAAGACAGTTACTAGGCGTTTGGGCTACTCTACATGCGCTTATATATATATATATATATATATATATATATATATATATATATATATATATATATATATATATATTGTTTCTGTAGTGATCATGTATCTAGTGTAGTTGTATCACCCGTGTGACTCTTAGCCCGGAGCTGCGGTACGTGCCGTGTGTTTCCGTGTCCGGAGCTACAGTTTTATTTTAGAAAGCCCACGCGTCGAACATTGTCTTTAAACTGTGTCACACTTGTTTGGTTATGTTAGAGTACCCTGTCGTGCACTTGTACTTTCTGTTTACTTGGCATGTTGTATTTTTGTACCTTGTTACGTCCCTCTGAGGACCTGGTTTCCTGCCAGTTTTGTAGCATAGATGATTACGGAGCATTTGGAGTTGTTGTTGGAGTTGCATGTCTTGCGGGCATGGTACCAGGTACTCACATTATATCTACCGGCATTATAGTTATTTTGTATTATTTATTTTATCTGCTGTTATAGCCTAGTTTTTATAGACTCATACTTCTTCTCGAGTCTATTCGAGTTAGTATATTATTGGGCGGCCGACTCTAGCACATATAGCTCTTTCTTGTATACTATTGTATATTGTGGATTGAGATATAGAGATTTACATTTATGGTATATCTAGATAGTGCCCTTTATATTACAGCTTATACGTATTCGAGTCAGACCAGAGTCTAGTCGAATGCGTAGCTGGCTTGTCACGTATTCCTGGTCCTACATATTTTGGGACTGGGGCGTGACATGTTTTTGTGGTAGCCCATGCAGGTCCGATTTAAATTGTCTTGGTCACCTGACTGTGCCAAGCGAGCCTGCAAATTAGGAATAGGTAATAAGATTGTTGGATAGGATCTCAATCCATAATCGATTTAAAAAACTCTTTGTATGTGATTATCGCCCTTGGACTTCCACTTTGTATTCATTCAATCTTCGTCGATATCGCTATCCTTGTTTCTCGTCCCCTATTGTTCGGGAAGACGAATGCTTGTGACTGATGATTTTCCTCCAGAAGAAGATCGAAGGCCATACGGCAGAAGACAATTCGTATACCTTTCTCGGAGAAGATTGTTACCTTATCAGGATAGATTGATGGGTTCTTTGGATTCTAGAACTAGTATGGAAGGTTGTCAAGTGAGTTGGACCCAGTAGTACCCTACCCGTGCTTGAGGTAGCAGTGATCTTGGAAGTACTAAGAGCTGGAAGGATTGTTGATCATGACCTAGAATAATTTAGGGAAATGCATAGCCTGATGATGGAAACTAGTAGTTGTATATGATAGCAATACCAGAAATGACATTATGGACTAGAGGAGATAAAATTTCAAGCTCTCACTTGGAAGATGATGATCTAATACCAGAAATTTTAGTATGTGCTTGAGTGATACCATTATTGTACTATGCAACTTGGAGAGAGAAATAACGAAAAGAAGAAACTCGAAGAATAAAAATTTTAGGAAAAATTTGAGGAGAAGAGAAATTATACTTTAGGCATGGGAGAAAATTTTCTTTTAAAGGATTAGTGTGGTAAACAGAACATGAAGATTTATTTTGAGGTTAAGTCTGAAAGATGACACCGTCCTAGCATGAGTTGATTGAGCCAATACCACGCGACACTAGATTGTCGACGTAGTTGCATATATATTTTTTAGGCTACCAGGTTACCCTGAGTTGAGTTCAAAAAGCCCAGGAGTATGGTGCCCATCTACCTTAGGGGTATACAATGCAGGAGGTGAACCAGTATACCACCATGATTATATTAGAGTTTGAGGATGTGATTCTAGATAGTCTTTCCGGCCTGCCACCTGACAGAGAGATAGAGTTGTTATAGAGTTGACTCCAAGAGCCGAGCCAGTAAATTTTTCGTCTTCAGACTACCACCGATAGAGTTGGTTGAGTTGTAGGTCGGTCATGGAGGATCTCTTAGACAAGGTTTTCAGTCGGGCTAGTATTTTTCCATGGGGGAATACCCATCTTAATTGTGCCGAAGAAAGATGGGACGGTACAGTTGAATCAGCTAAGTGGCGCATATGTATTCTAGAAGATCGATCTCAGATCAAGCTATCAACAGATCAAGGAACGGAGAAAGGACTTCCGAAGACGGCTTTTCGGATGTAGTATGGATACTATGAGTCTCTAGTCATGCCGTTTGGCTTAACCAACGTGCCGGTAGTATTTATGAGTTCGAGGAACAATATTTTCCACCAGTACTCGGATAAGTTCGTAGTAGTAATTATTGACAACATCTTGATATATTCCAAGAGCCAGGAGGAGCATGAGAGGCATCTAAGGATCGTGTTGGAGACGCTGAGACAAGAGAGGCTATACGCCAAACTCAGCAAATGTGAGTTCTGCCTAGATATAGTACCATTTCTGGGACACATAATCACCAAAGATGGACTATCAGTTGACCCGGAGAAGATAGTTGCAGTTGAGACATGGCCTACCCCTACATCAGTTACGGAGGTTAGGAGTTTCCTCGGACTTGCCGGATATTATCGAAGGTTTGTAGAAAATTCTCGAGGATTGTTGTGCCTATGACGCGACTGACGCGTAAAGGCGAGGAGTTTATCTGGACCGACGAGTGTCAGACGGCTTTCGAAGAGCTGACGAAGCGACGGATATCAGCACCAATTTTGACACTACCTTCAGGATCAGGAGGATTTGTAGTATATAGTGATGCGTCTGGGAGCGGATTATGATGTGTACTGATGCAATATGGCAAGGTGATAGCCTACACATCGAGACAGCTGATAGTTCATGAGAAGGACTATCCGATGCACGATTTGGAGCTAGCTGCAGTGATATTTGCACTAAAGTTATAGAAATATTACCTTTATGGTGAGCGTATTGAGATTTACACAGATCATAAAAGCCTGAAGTATGTCTACATGCAAAAGAAGCTCAACATGAGGCAGAGACGCTGGCTAGAGTTAAAGACAGATTATGACATTGAGTTGTAGTACCACCCTGGCAAGGCAAATATCGTAGCAGATGCCTTAAGCAGGAAACCTATGGCATATTTTTGATGACTCAGCGGCGATTGCTAGAGGATCTCCAGGAGCTTGGGAGAGAGATCGTACTGTCAAGCATGGATGGACAGATGGCCAGTCTCGAGGTACAGTCTACACTGATTGAGAGGATCAAGGCAGCCCTGCCTACAGATGCAAGATTTTGACGTCTACGAGAGAGGACAGAGGCCGGCATGCAGATGGGACTCAGCATTCATGAAGATGGAACGTTAAGGTGTGGAGATCGCCTATACGTTCCGAGTGGCGAGCTACGCCAAGAGTTGACGACCGAGGCACTTAGCTTAATTTATTCTATTCATCCCGAGGGTACGAAGGTGTACCGAGACTTAAGGCAGCATTTCTGGTGGCATGGGATGTAGAGAGAAATTACAAGATTTGTGGCGAAGTGTTTTGTTTGCCAGCAAGTCAAGGCTGAATAACAGAGAACTGCAAGACTAGTGCAGCTGCTTCCCATTCCCGAGTGAAAGTGTGAATACATTACCATGTACTTCATCACAGGATCTCCCGCGAAGCCCTAGCGGGAAGGATACAGTTTGGGTGGTCGCAAACAGACTCACCAAGTCTGCTCATTTCTTGCCCTTCAGAGTGGGCAATCCACGGAGATATTAGCTGACATGTATATGAGGCAGATACTACGATTACATGGAGTGCCTGTCAGCATCGTATCGGATCGTGATTCCAAATTCACGTCACATTTTTGGCGGAGTATGCAGGAGAGTCTAAGAAATTAGTCTTAAGTTCAGCACTACACATCATCCACAGACTGAAGGCCAGTCAGAGCGCACGATACAGACACTAGAGGATACGTTGAGAGCGTGCATGATTGATTTTGGAGGATCTTGGGAGAACCACCTAAACTTGGTGGGAATCTCCTACGATAACAGCTACCAGGCTAGCATACAGATGGCACCTTATGAGGCACTGTACGGCAAGAAATGTAGGTCGCCAGTTTGTTAGAGTGACGTGGGAGAGCGTCAGATACTTGGTCCAGAGTTGGTAACACAGACAGTGGAGAAGGTCAAGCAGATTCAGAGCCACCTACGTGCAGCGCAAGACAGACAAAAATATCGGGCAGATGCGCATCGCAGACCATTGGAGTTCAAGGAGGGTGACCATGTATTTTTGAGGATATCGCCTACTTATGGTACCCTCAGATTCGGAGGCAGAGGTAAGCTGAGTCCTAGGTACATCGGGCCTTTTGACATCTTGGAACGAGTTGGCAAAGTGGCTTACGTCTTGCATTGCCTCCATCATTAGAGGGAGTACATGACGTATTTCACGTATCGCAGCAGAGGAGATATGTCGCAAACCCTAACCA
The DNA here is from genome assembly GCA_036927795.1 of Iris macrosiphon. NCBI lineage: Eukaryota > Viridiplantae > Streptophyta > Magnoliopsida > Asparagales > Iridaceae > Iris > Iris macrosiphon. The sequence continues at coordinate 149,912,770 of JAYESA010000010.1, forward strand.
CGTGCTTAATCATTCAGAGATTACAGTCGGGCCCAGCCTATCTTATGTAGAGCAGCCAGTTGAGATCCTCGATCACAGCGAGAAGACTTTGAGATGACAGACTATTCGACTGGTCAGAGTGTCATGGATACACCATTCGTCAGGCGAGTCTACATGGGAGCGTAAGGATTCTGTTCGGCAACGGTTCCCATACTTATTTGAGGAGCAAGGTACGAATTTACGTGCGATATTTGATTACTAGTTGTTTTTTTTAAATTCTCTTAGTTATTATCGTGCCTTACTTTTAATTTCAGGGACGAAATTTTTCTAAGTTGGAAAGAATGTAAACCCCTACGATTTATTCTATAGATAGCAAGGCTTGGATTTGGGAAATTTTGGATTTTTTAGAAGATGATGAGGTTTAGAGTAGAGTTGAGTTTGTCTGTGATTTTATTTTATTTAATTAAAACCCTTGGCGCGCCCTATCATAGTTTAAATATTCGGAGCTAGTATCAGCCCATAAATTCTATCAGACTTTTGTACTTCTGACTTGACTCTCCAATTTAGGCACTGGACTTTTTCGTCACTCAAAATCATATTTTTATTGTGCTCTAAATTAATTGCAAAATTTTTCGTAACCGTAATCCATATTTAATTCCGTGTCGGACACCTGTGTCGTTACCCTCAATTTTGAGATACCACCTTAACCCGTTGAGCCGGACCAACTAAAGGGTCCAAGACTGACTCCAAGCCCCCACCATTTTTGGCCTTTGTGTCATTTTTGAATTTTGACCCCAAGTGCCCCCATTTAATTTAAAATCACGGGACACTTTATTTCTATTTAAATCGGGGATACCAATTTTGCCTAATCCTGTTTTAATCCTTAATTAATCCCGATGGCCATAAAATTAAACCTGTGACAAACCCCCAATACCCCCTCGTCATGCAAACCATCACCGCAATTTTCTCCATAATTTTGGCATCATTTTATGTGTTCGTGCAATTTTCCGAATTTAAGGGGCTAAGTTGCAATTTATAAATGTTAGGGGCTCTCACCCCATTGGCTAAAACCAAATGAAGAGGTTAATTATTTTGGACCGAATGCAACATCTCCCCCCTCTATTTCTCATAAAGAAATGATCATACTCATGTGAAATCCTAGCCCTCTATTTTGAATAGGAAAATCTCCACCCTCCATCCAATGCACCCCTCCCTATAAAACCATCACCATCACCCTCACCACTCCCCAAGCAGGCCCTAATCCCTAGGCATTGAAACCCCCCCTCTCTCTCTCTCTCTCCTCCCTCCTCCATTTTTTTATTCCCCATATAAACTCCTCCTTCTTCAATTCTTTTTTCCTTCTTCCTTTATTCTTCATCTTCCTCCTTCTTCCTGGAGAATACTCTCCGGCCGGCGACTGAACTCCCTCCGACGTGTGAACTCTCTCCGATGTCCTGCTGACCGCCTGGCCTGTGTGCCCGACGCTGGCACCGACGCTCCGACCTGCAGCCCCCCGCGGCGGCTACGGCTACAGCCACCCCGACGATCTGTGCAGCCCCCCGACAGCTGACTGAGCTTCTCCCCGCCGACTGAACCGACTCCGGCTCAGCACTTCCCCCACCTCGCACCGTATCCACGGCCGACTGCTGCAGTTCCCTAGACTCTGGTTCAGACCTGTTGACTTGCTCCGGCCGACTGTACAACCTTCCCCGGCCTGTACAACCTTCTCCCCGCCGACTGTACAACCTTCTCCCCGCCGACTGTACAACCTTCCCTGGCCTGTTGACTTGCTCCGGCCAGCACCGCACCGCCCTCGACTCTGGTTCAGACCACCCTCCCCTGCTGTTCTTCCTCCGGCCGACTCCCACTTCTGGCCACCTCCACTCTTCCAGCCATCATCACACCCACCACCACTTGGCACCACCCCGCGGCCACCTTCTCCGGCCAGCAGCCCCGCATCAAGGTATATTTTCCCCCTCTCCCTATATTGTTATATATTGTGTTGTGTTTTAGCTAGAATTTGTGTTAAATTAGTCTTGTGTTAATTTAGGGTTGTGTAGTTATTAATGGGTGATTAGGGTTTAAGAAGCTAGACTTGGAGAAAAGGTTTTATTAGTGGATGGAAAATCTTAGGGTTATTTTATTTGAGTATATACACTTTGATGGAGCAGGTTTAAACATTATGATTTTATTTGTAACTTAGTTAATTTAGGGAGTCATGTATGCTATTAGGAATATAGAGTTTAAATGTTATAAGAGATTTTTAAGAGTTACTTATTCATTTTATACAATTGATTATTATTGATGAGCAGGGCTAAATAGTTGTGAAATAATGTTGTGATATTAAAACGGTGATGGACATTGAGGAACAGGAGATTAATTGTGAAATATTGTGCAATATCAAACTATTAGACATTCTTTGAGAATTGGTAAATAATGTGGAACTTAATTAAGTAGTAGTTATTGTGAGATGGATCGAGAAGTAGTTTTAAGACGAGTGATAGTTGATGGTATATGATTGAGGATTGTTCTGATGGTATTAAATGGGTGATTTATCGTATTTGAAATTAACCCTTAGTCAACTGGGATCAACCCCCTAGCATCTTGTCCCTGTGAGACATAGCTGAGACTGAGTTTAGGAGTAGATGCATGTCGCATCCCTGTCTGTCGTGGAATAGATTATTGATTATTGGTTTGTATCTCATCCCTAGGTACTGCGGGACCTGAGGACCTGGACGTGGTGTGGGGACCCCGTCACCAGCAACCACACGCAGACAAGTGTACCTTGCCACCCTGTATTTCATTTACAGATATTTATTGTTTCATCATGTACATTATGCACGTATTTATGCTGACGTTCGGTACTTTGCGTATGGTTCACAACCGGGTGAAGATGTACGTCGTAATGTTTTAGGAAGATTGTTGGATGATTCGTAGCATCTCGATATGCGTACCTGTGTTTATCGATACCCCAGGACACACTCATACACTGTGATCGTGCCAGATTCCTGTATTCTGATACTGACATCATGACCAAAGACTAGGACGACCTTAGGGTCGCGTCTGTTGAGTTATTTTTATGTGTCGAGACTGTTAGATAGAGGTTCAGGTTCAGCACACCATCGTTGACCGCTTGGGATGGGGAAGACAGTTACTAGATGTTTGGGCTACTCTGCACGCGCTTATATATATATATATGTATTATTTCTGTAGTGATCCTGTATCTAGTGTAGTTGTATCACACGTGTGACTCTTTGCCCGGAGCTGCGGTAGGTGACGTGTATTTCCGTGTCCGGAGCTACGGTTTTATTTTAGAAATCCCACGCGTCGAACATTGTCTTTAAACTGTGACACACTTGTTTGGTTATGTTAGAGTACCCTATCGTTCACTTGTACTTTCTGTTTACTTGGCATGTTGTATTTTTGTACCTTGTTACGTCCTTCTGAGGACCTGGTTCCCTGCCAGTTTTGCAGCATAGATAATTACGGAGCATTTGGAGTTGCTGTTGGAGTTGTATGTCTTACGGGCATGGTACCAGGTACTCACATTATATCTACCAGCATTATAGTTATTTTGTATTGTTTATTTTATCTGCTGTTGTAGCCTAATTTTTATAGACTCATACTTCTTCTCGAGTCTATTCGAGTTAGTGTGTTATTGGGCGGCCGACTCTAGCACATATAGCTCTTTCTTGTATACTGTTGTACATTGTGGATTGAGACATAGAGGTTTACATTTATGGAATATCTAGATAGTGCACTTTATATTACAGCTTATACGTATTCGAGTCAGACCAGAGTCTGGTCGAATGCGCAGCTGGCTTGTCACGTATTTCTGGTCCTACGTATTTTGGGACTGGGGCATGACAGATTGTGTGTGACTTATTGTGACAGTATATTACCACTGGTTGATTGAATATTCATGTACAGCGTATGTGTGTATATGGTTTTCATATATTAGAGTTCATATACATACGGCTGGGCGTGTCACGTATTCCTAGTCCGACATATTTTGGGACTGGGGCGTGACAGAAGCTCATCAGGGATAGACTTCAAGTGGCGCAGGACAGACAACGGCATTGGGATGATAGCCTTCGGAGACCTTTGGAGTTTGAGGTATATATTTTATTTTGCTTTGCTTGTGATTGTTTATTTTTGTTAGAGTGCTAAGGCTGTATTTTGTTCTAGGTTGGTGGTTTGGTCTTTCTGAGGATTTCTCTGACACGAGGCACGATTCATTTTGGTGGAGGCAGGAAGCTTAGTCCATGATTCATCGGACCTTTCAGTATTCTCGAGAGGGTCGGTGCAGTTGCTTACAGACTAGACTTGCCACCTGCATTGGAGGATGAATTAATTAGTTAAACCAATTAGACTAGAACCTTTTCTCCTTAATTAATTCCTTCATGACAAGCCCCAAGGGATATTGTGGATATTTTATAGTAGCATGGAGGAGGGGGTAGAGGTCGGCCATCATTTGGAGTGGAGAGAGACTCTCTTTCTTTATTTTTTATTCCAAATCTAGATCTTGAATTTCTCTCTTCTAAATTTCTTCATCACTACACCAATTCCTACCCCAAATTTCTTCCTAATTCCTTCCCTATTCATCATTAGAGGCTATTATAATAAGGAGAAAGCAAGGATCTAAAAGGAGGAAGCAAGGATCTACAAGGAGGAGCAAGGATCTACAAGTTAAAGTCTCTTGACACTCAATTTAGAGATTTTATTGGGAAGCCATCTCCCAATAGATACAATTTAATTTTCTCTCTCTAATTCGACTCTAAATCTATAATTTAATCATTAGGAACCCTCCCATGTATTAAGGCTACCCATAGGAAGTGAAATTATGCTCATAGGAGGTCTATGGAGAAAGTTATATGGTATTTTATATTAATTTTGGGGAAATTCCAAGATTGGCACATCTTGTGTTTGTCAATAAGTTAATTAGACCAAATTGACATGTGTTTGATTGTGTGTGACTAGTGTTGTGTCCATAATTGGATACGTGTATGCCGTATTTCGAAAATTTGGCGATACGGGTAGATTTGGGAGTTTTATTCCGACACGGGGGTTTGAGCATGTCATATTTTGACATGGGCACGTAGACGAGTAGCTAAAACTTTGTGTTGCTTCTAATTATCATTTTAGACTTGCTCGTATCCTTCGTGGTACATTTGGTGGTATGGTAGAGCCGTATCGCAAGCGTATCATAGATTGAGTGTGATATGGGTGCGGTGCACTCCACGTATTTATTTTCTTGCATTTCAATTCAATTTACCTTAGTTATAGCTATTAGAGTATTATAATTATTATTATATATATATATATATAATTATGTTTATGTTCTATATTTTATGTTGATGTATTAGTGGTCATAGAAAAATAGGATAGTGCATGTGCATGTGAGCTAAGGGGGGAATTATAACCATAAACAGGCAGTAAGCAGCAGTAGCAGCAGCCAAATAAGCTGCTGAGATAAGCAACAGAAGTAGAGATAAGCAGCAGAAGCAGAGATAAGCAGAAGCACTGCAAAAGCAATAAGCAGCAGCATAAAGCAATAAATTGCAGCAGCAGCAGCATAAAGCAATAAGCAGTAGCAGAAGAAAGCAGAAGCAGAAGCAGTAGCAATAAGCAACATTGTGTAGCAGTGCTTAGAAATTAAGTTGTAGGTAAGTTAAGTTAAGCTAGTTAATAAGCTAAGTTAGTGTATATTGATATTGATAAGTTAGTTAGTAAGTTTTATATATATATATATATATATATATATATATATATATATATATATATAAGCACTAGTTAGCATTGGTTTGTATTATTTCTAGTTTACCTCGAGTTACACCAAGGTAATGAGAGTTGAGATATCTTGGGAATGGGTATTGAATATCCGATGGGTATGTTAGTGTATAGTGAGGTATGTTTGTTAGTTAGCTAATGTTAGATATTGGATTACCTTGTGATACCAAGGTAATTCAAGATATTGGTTTATACTCAAGGTATTGAGTTTGTATATCAAGATGGGTGTGTAGGTGGTGTGATACCGCATTTGGTTCAAAGCCAAGGTATCCACTTAGCATTAGTTTAGCTAGGAGTACTATATATTTTGTCTTTTATATATATATTATAGTATTTTTATATCTAATAACTTGCGTATCTTATGATACGGTATTTTGTTGGTATCCTAGTATTCTAGTATAGCCTAGTTACATACTGTATGGACCCAATATCCTAAAGATGGACTCATACAACCTAGAAATAGCTAGTTTAACCAAGTTTGACCTAGAGTTGATCGAGTTTGACTATTTTGACATAGAAATGGCTTTATGACCTAGAATTGAACTAGTTTAACTTATTTTTATTCCAAAATCTTGTATTGATATAATATACCATATATAGGTCTATGTGACACCAGCTTGGGCATCGAGAGACAGACCTTGCTCAGGATCTCAGACGAGTACATTTTTTTATTAGTTTTTATTTTATAATAGTATATATATCTCATGTTCTAGAACTGTATACTTGATTCTGACACAGTCGTTTCACGGACTGGTACTACATGGATCCTGTCAGGAGATGTTATCCCTTACCGTGTTCAACAGGTACTCCTTTACATGTATTTTATCGTATGTATTGGGTATTGATTTAGTGTACTCAGTGTTCATACTGCTCGTGTTCAGTGTGCTTATATTCGTGTACACAAGCTGCTCGTGTTCAGTGTGCCCATATTTGTGTTCATAATGTATCGTGATTGGATCTATTGGTCTTAGTTAGGGATGGGGGAATAGGAGTTGATTATGTGATCAAGCCCCAGTGTATTTGTGTACTTGTTGATTATATACCACACTTGTAATCAAGTTAACTTATTGTATTCGTGTTCAACCTAAATCGATCACATAATAAACTTGTATTCTATGGCTCATTAGTTAGATTTCAGTTATTTCTATTATATTATAGATATTCTATTGTATGTTCGTCATTCCAGTACATTACCTGTTCACTCTAGTCCATTTTATTCTGGTGTTTAGTTATCTTGTATTCTTTTCTATTATATATTTTATATGCTCGATTATGTATTTGAAACTACTTTCAGAGGTATGTATTTTGCTCTAATCCTGACTGGATATATTTTTTAGATGATTGGCTCATAAACCAGTATCCCATATACTATGGACCGCAGGACGGTGTTCCATTAGAGGATACTCTTGTAGACCAGGAAGACTTAGTACCAGAGCCTGAGGAGGTTTAGTTTATTTTGGTGGACTTGTATTAGACTTTTATTGAGACTTATGGCATATATATTTTATTTCAGGTCTGTAATTATATTATGATTATTTTCCTTCGTTATTTTATTTGTGCTCTATCTTCCTTAGTTTGCCTTGTGATTGAGTATAGTTTACATTTATCAGATACCATATTGTTCCTCTGTTTGGAGTTGAGATGATTGACATATACCATTTATATATTGTTGAGATGTTTAGTTAGTAGAGTTGACCCAGACAGCGTTCTACCGTCGATACTGCGATGTAGGCTGGACATACCCACGTACTCGTGTTCGAATATCCGGGTGCGGATCGTGACACATTTTTAGTGGTGGCCCATGCAGGCCTAGAGTGGTAATTAGAGCGATATCGTGGTAGTGCTCACCTAGAGTACTACTACGAGCCTACTTTAGGATATAGGATTTAGGCTGAGAGTATACTCAATCACAACTAGGAAACACTTCTAATATCTGTTTGCTATCCATATCTATTGAATTTTTGCTTGAATAAATTATATCCTTCTTTGATGATATCGTATCATACTCAATATTGATTCCTTTATTCAATCTATCTTCAGGATGCCACCAAAGACGTGTTCCCAGCGCTTAGGCATATTGTCAGCGAGGTCGATCACTTCATCACCTATGAGGGCAGCACCATCAGACGATGTTCCAGCAGCTACATTCCAGAGGTCAGCTTCACCGATCCAGGTGGACATTTCTGTAGCAGCTTTCGGAAGTGCTCCACCTCCGGTATAGAGGGCAGCGCCGACAGTTTTAGGGGATCTTCCACCCCCATCATTCTCAGTCTATCAGACGCAGATATTTGTGCTCTTTCAACAGATGATAGAGGCGCAGCAGCGTAAGTCAGAGGTTATGAGGCAGGGCATTAAGAATGCTCACCAGATTGTACTCGCAGCAGTCGAGAGAGTCACCTTAGTCCAGTCACAGACGATACTACCTCAGTTTACCCTGCAGGGGCATAGGTCGGGGACTATCATAGATTTCAAGAGAATGGGATCGAAGGACTTTAAAGGCCCTGAAGGAATTATATATGCTGATGATTGGATAGAAGATATTGAGAGGCTCGATGCAGTGGCCTACAAGCTAGACTTATCGCCTGCACTAGAGTGAGTGTATAACGTGTTCCACGTGTCACAGCTGAGACGGTACATGGCAGATCCTACCCATGTATTGGATCATTCGGAGATCTAGGTGGGTCCAAATCTCAGTTATCCAGAGCAGCCAGTGGAGATTCTGAATCGCAGGGAGAAGGTGCTGCGGAACCAGACAATTTCCTTGGTACGCGTCACATTGAGGCATCACTCTCCGGAAAGTCTACCTGGGAGAGGGAAGCCGAGATGCGCAAGCGATATCCTTATCTTTTTGAGCCGTGAGGTATAATTCTTACTTGCTTGTTGTGGTTAGTTCTTTCCTTAAATTTTGAGGACAAAATTTTTCTAAGGAGGGTAGACTTGTCACTACCATATTTTTAGATGATGATATTTAGGAAAATTTTGTAAATATTTAATTTTAGGATCTAGTATTATTTATATCGTGCTATTTTTTTTATGCCTTGTATTATTTATTTCTAGTTAGTGGACTAGCCTATTAGTTAGACTTGACACTTGTGAACCCAATTAGACTTATCATGACAACTTGTGAGCCCACCATGGACTAGGTCCATTAGACCCATTCTCTCTAATTAATTAGCAGGATTAGACTAATTTGTATTAGATTAGAAGTTTTCCAATTTAGCCCTTCCCTAATCCTCTCCATAACTAACAAGTACGGGCATATTAGGCATTTTCTAGTTTCTTAGACAAGGGGAGAAGGGTGTCGGCCACATAAATGCCACACACTCTCTCTCTCCCTGTCTTCTACTCATTTGTACCTATTTAGATCCCTAATTCTCTTTATCCCTCCATCAACCTCTCTCAATTCATTCACTCATATTCTCTCTCATTTTTATCACTCAAAGATCATTTGAGCTTGGAGTTGCAAGGAGCACTTGGAGGAGGAGCTTGTGACGAGAAGATCATGTCTAGATCATGTCCAATTGTGTACTTTATTGGAAATCTATCTCCTAAAAGGTATAGATCTGAATGTACCTTCATTTTAGCTTCTAAAGCATTCATTTGACCATTAGGAACCCTCACATGGCATAGGGATACCTATAGGATAAAGATTTAGGCCTAAATGATGTGTACTGACACTTATATATAGGTTTTTGTGTATAATTTGGGAGAATTACGAGATTGACATATCAAGTGTGTTATGAGACTAATTTAGTCTAATTGGACTTAGATTGGGGTTGAGGGACAAGATACGTGTCCAAAATTGGACACGAGTAGGCCGTATCATGATACGGGGTGATATCGTATGATAAGGAGTTCTATTTTGGGTGTTTTGTACAATTACTCTTCAATCTTCAATGTAGCAAGTTGTATTTATTAGATTATGTGTAATTGTTTTAAGAAAATGGTGTATTGTGGTGTAAGTTGAGTTTTGGTATGCATATTAGGTGAGTATCATGAGAATTCTAGTGGCACACTCTATGTATTTGGTTAAATGACCCTTGGTGTGTGTGTGTATTATATGTATGATATATAAAAGAGTATACGCATATATGTATATCATATTAAGTGTTTATATATATATATATATATATATATATATATATATATATATATATGAGATGTGGTTGTTTGTGGGATATTAAGTAATTATATTATTAGTTCAGTTGTGATTGTGAAGTGCTCTACTGTGACAAGGGGGAGAATTGGCTGGGGTGTGCACAGACATCTGCTGCACAGGCAGTATGAAGTTGGGAAAAGATTAGTATTTGATGCAGTATCAGATATTAATGATGCAGCAATTAGTATATGGCTCGAGCAGTCTCTGACACAATAGGTATCAGTCAGTTATAGAATAGGTTCAGTCCAGTGGTGTGCACTGATGCTAAGATTTGACATTAGTACCTGGGGAATGAGGGGTATGGAAGTGCATGTGTGTGTGATTTAGATCATAAGTGTGTGTGTGTGTGTGTGTGTGTGTGTGTGTGTGTGTGTGTTTGTGCATACAAGTGATCAGTTGTGAGAATTATCTAGGCTTGGGTAGTGTGTGTGTGACTTGAGTGAACTGCATTGTAATGTACGACCTTGGGTGTTCAGGAATTTTTGGTCGGGTTACAGTGTGTAGAAGCATGAAAAATACGCCGGATGGCTATATGCAGCATATTGATGCAGAGCAGCGTAAACAGAGGCCTTCAGAGCCATCAAGCGTGCAACAGAGCTTTTTCCGCTAAACACAGCGTGAAATATAAGCTCAAAGGACCATCCGCGTAAGGCAGTACGTCCAAGCCGCTTCAGCGTAAACAGGGTGCTTCATCGACTCCTGGACGTAAAACCCATCCTCTTTCAATGCAGCATTGAAGTGTATGAGAGACGCTTCGTATTCTCCGAAGTAAACCTATCAGATCCTGCAATGAACTTGTTAGCTCCTGCAAATGAACCTGACGTCTGGACTTCTGACAAAGGGATACTGCTCGACTACCCAGACGACGGCTATAATGATGGCACAGCACTGTGACCCAGGCTGTCATTTACCGCCATCTCCTTTGCGTAAACTGCTTTTACATGCACGAAGGGATACACTGCCTTATTTTACATAGGAAGACATGAGCTGTTTACGCTCTACAGTAGACAAACCGCCTGCCACATCAAAAGCTGCACTACGTACGGGGCTCGAGGCACGTCTCTAAGCCCAATGCACAGAGCGATGACAGTTGCTCGAGGCACGTCTCTACGTCTAATGCATAGAGCAGTGACAGTTTCTTGAGGCACATCTTTGCGACTGATGAACAGAAGGGCTGCAGATCTTCAAAAACACGTATCTGTATTTAATGCACAGGATGGTGGCAAATCTCTGCATTTAATGCATGAGATTTGATTATATCTTCAAAAACTGTAATTCCGGCTAAGACGTCCACATCAGCACTCTGGCATGGTACGCAGCGACTTCTACGCCCATTCAGCTCTTGTGCTCACTCGGCTTCTACGCCCATTCGGCTTCAACGCCCACTCGGCCTCTATGACCACTCGGCTTCTACGCCCACTCGGCCTCTATGACCGCTCGGCTTCTACGCCTATTCGACTTCTATGCCTGCTTGGCTTCTATGCCATGGTGACAGACATTGGCTTCTACGCCCACCTTTTCTACACAAGGGATACCTACCTACGTGGCTTCTACGCCATGATCTTCGTAGCGATTATACGCGTTTTGTCCCTTAGTTGGACCCGCGTCACATGCTCATTCAAAGGATCATCTATACGCCGACATTGGTTATTTTAACCGTTGTGTAAAAGGGTACTTTACTTTCCACTCCTCGGTTTCTACATCGACGGAGTGGTCACTGTCACCAAAACTCTATAAATAGAGACCTCTATCAACAGAGGAAAAGGTCGAAGGGATTGGTCTAAAAATCTCCAAAGAGATCGAACCACGGGTCAAAACTTTGAAAGAAGGATCGAACAAGGTCGAACTTCTAAGAAAGATCGGACCAGAGGTCAAGAGAGAGAGAGAGTGAGAGAGAGAAGAATTCGAAGCTCAGACAAAGAGTATGGATCGACGACTTTGGCATCGTTCATCCACCCTCTTTTGCAACCTTCGAAGCTGCTTCCTGTCTTCTACAGCACTTCTTCATCATCGTGTGGTCCAAGGGCTAAAGTGATCGACTGTAGATCAGACACCTATAGCAATATTTACCCAGATTAAATAAATTGTACTCCCACATCCTCGTATAGGATCAAATTGTACAAGTTTGTTTGTAAACCAAAGAAGGCGAGTTTCGTGTAAACCCCGTCTTGAATATATTTTCATTCTTTCGTTTTCCACCACAAACAAGATGGCGACTCTGCTGGGGACATCTTTCTCTTCTGATGAGAAAGTAATTGCTCAACACAATACGGTATCTGTAGGAACCGTGAAGAAGACACTAGTCGTCCAATTCGACCAGTCTGCCTACGAAGACATGCTTCGAACCGGGGGTAGCTCTCACCCTCTCTCCGTCCAAGACAACAGGAAGCTGCACAAGGTCTGGATGCCTAAGACATCCTCTACCATTCCTGTGGACTCTCTGATCTCTCCGACCAATGAGGTTGTAGCATTGCTCCCTCCGTGCCCCGTATGTAAAATTCAGCCTCCTGCTACGCGCGGTACAGACAAAACTTTGGGCAAAGCCTCAGTGCTAACCCAGAAGTGTCCACTGTGCTCTACGCGTAGAAACCAGTCTCCCGCTACACGCGGTATAGACAAATCTTCGGGCAAAGCCTCAGCGCTAACCCAGAAGTGTCCACTGTGCTCTACGCGTAGAAACCAGTCTCCCGCTATGCGCGGTACAGATAAAACTTCTGGAAATGGCTTAACGCTAGTCCAGAAGTCCACTCCGTGCCCTGCACGTAAAATGCAGTCTCCCGTCACTGGCGGAATAGACAACATTTCTGATAAGGTCTTAGCGCCAAATTGGAAGTACAAATCACGCTCTGCGCGTAAGACAACATCTGACCTCTACGGGGAACCAGATGAGCGCTGTGATCTCCGCAAGAGAAAGCAAGCGGCAGAGTACTCAACTTCTCGGCCTTTACGACAGCGAGAGAACAATCTGCCTACCCTCCGGATTATGCGAGAAGCCGATGGCCGACTGAGGACCTCTTCAGCTTTACGCCAGTCTGAGCAAATCTCCAAATTATGCCAAGCGAAGCCCCTCGGCGTAAAACAAGCTCAGGTTGCGGAAAGACACCCTCCCCGGGGATTATCCGCCACCTAGATGGCCAACATGTTGTACACAGGTGGCACAGGGAAAACCATAGTACCCAATCTCCGCATGCCAACTGATGGGAACAGAAGAAACAAGCCGTCGTCTTCTTCTTATGCAACTCCTCCTGACCTGTGCAAATATCTAATCCAGAATCATAAGGAGAGGGGACCTTCCAACATATCTATTATGCCTTTTGGCGAGCACTGTTGTAATAGTCAAAAGATTGTGATTGATTGCTGCTGTTCTAAAGCAAAACGGTCAATTTTTGATCGGTTGAGCTACTCTCTGTCTTTCCAGGAAGAAGAGCCCGCGCATGCATCCGTGAACATGGCTTCACACCTACCTAGAGGAGGGTCGAGCTCAAGACGTCATCCCTCTGGGCCCCCGAGCCGAAGGAGAATCAATGAGATCCTCAGGAACGCTGAAGCTGGGGTATTCCAAAACACCCGTGCAAGGTCACAACAACCAGCTTCGTACTTGTCTGATTCCGACACTGGGGGTCGCCAGTCCCTCGGATCAGATGCTGAGAGTATAGAGTCGACTTCTATAGTGACCTATACTAATCCTTCAATGATACCCAGGGAAATGGGAGTTTATGCCGTTGAAGATGAACGTGAGGAAGCTTCGCCGTTAGGAAACGCGGAACAACGCATCACTATACTAGAGACATCTCTGAAAAAAATGCAATCCATAATGGAGAACATGCACCAGATGATGCTAACTCAGCACGCAACTGCCATGGCTCAAGCATTGGTCCCGCCAACTCAGATACGTGTGGGGGTGGACTTACCACCATCCAACCCGAGCCAAGAGCCTGCTCTAGATCAAGAGTCAGCAGTTCCTCCGCTTCCTCACTCGAAGAATATATTACCTCCCGTTGGAGTCACGATACAACCAACTCCGTACTACACCGTAGTCCCGCTTTCAACTGAAAATCCGATACAGGCAGTACGGGAGTTGAAAGCCCAGTTTGACGTCTTGAAGCACAAAGATCAGCTCAAGAAACTGGGAATCAACCAGCCTTACCCAGCTATCTGGGAAGAGGTCCCTTTCCCTCCGAGGTACAAACCTCAGACTATGGCTCTGTTCAAGGGAAAAACATCACCAAGTCAGTACATGAACTATTTCAGTATGATAACGGTGTTGCTATACGGGAACGACGCCCTCCTCACTCGGGTGTTCAAAGGCTGTCTCTCAGGAGTAGCCTATCAGTGGTACTGTAGCTTGGCGGACAACTGCATTACTTTCTTCGAGGACTTCAAAGCTTTATTCTTCACGCGATTCTACGAGGGAGGAATGGACATGTCTATGTCCTCTCTCATCGAAGTCAAGCAGAGGAAAAAAGAGGACGTTCGTACCTTCATCGAACGTTTTCGTCAGGCCACGCTACAGATGCCTCCAGGAGTTCCAGACTCTGCGTTGGTAGACATTTGCAGAAAAAATCTCCTTCTCATAGTCTCGGTATTTACAGGACCATATCAGTTCCATGATTGGCCCTCGTTCATCATCTCTGCCATAGCCGCCGAAGACAACAGTCGTAAGGCGCGCGACAATGGCATCATGATCTCCGCCTCTGACAGAGGCAAGAGGTCATCTCCCAGCAGCGACCATCCTCGCAGCTCCAAAGGAAAAGAAGCTCTGGCGATCAATACGGCCTGGCAAAAGACTGCGGCAACCGCACAAGCGAGACCCGGGACCTCCAGGCCCGTCAAAGTCTACTCTTTCGACGATGACGATATCCCAAGTATATTCGAGTGTCTCGTCAAAAGTGGCAAGATCACCCTTCCGGAGCTAAGGCGGCCCCAAGAAGTCGGCAGTACTAATGACCCCAAATACTGCATCTTCCACAGATACGTACACCACCCGACAAAGGCGTATTACATACTGAAAAGGAAGATCCAGGGGTTAATCGATGCTAAGGCCATCACTCTGCACAACACCGAGAAGACGGTCACGGCCAACATGATCTCTCTGCGGTTTGGCAATCTGCCTTCCCAAGAAGTCTCGGACGGTGTCACACCCATTTCTCGGACCACGATGAACATCGTCAATCTCCCTCCTGCTAGGGGTAAAATCATGACCTGGTACCCCTAACCACCCGACAGGGCAAGATTATGTGGGTTCATCCGGATTTGGTGTCAGAGCTCGAGGAGGAGACTAAAGCTACTAAGGCTACGTCTAGAAAGAGCTCCAAATGCAAACCATGCCATATGGTCGCAACTTCTTCGGCATCAGACGAAGATGAGGTATTTGCTGCAACCCGTTCAGGGAAAGACTACCTCAACGACTACGGAGCAAGTCAGGAAGATGCAACGGCGGACGCTTCAACTGCCAAACCTTCAGGACCAGGCCCCGTCGTACCAGATGCCAGCCCTTCAAAACCAACTCCGGCGGACAAAGGGAAGCAAAGAGAAGTGCGCTTTGATAAACCTGTGAAAAATATTCCAAACAAAGGTTTAGAGAAGCCATACAACTTCGACATCCTGGCCCAACTGGCTAATACACCAGCCAGGATGTCCATCTTCGAGCTACTCAGGCTCTCCCAAGACACTCGTCTAGCTTTGAGTGAAGCACTGATGCAGGCGGAGGTATGCTTGACCCAGCTCAAGATCCCCGACGAAGAACCGGTGGCGTGTCCTCAATGCCACAATATGATAGAGGTGGTCCCAAATATCACTTTCACTCAAGACGACATGCTGTTAAAATATAACAAGCATGACAGGCCCCTCTATTACACCGGGTACGTCGGTTCCATAGAGGTCGATCGGATTCATATAGATCCGGGATCGTCGATCAGCATCATCCCTCACAGTCTGCTCAGACCGCTGAGGATTCCTACCAGCGAATTGGCTTACACCTCCACTACAATCGTGGGTTTCAACGTCGAAAGAAGTAAGCCGTTGGGGAAAATTCGCCTAAGGATCCAGATTGGCAACCTCAGATCGGTGGCCACATGTTACGTCATCGATTCAGAGGTGTCCTACAATATTTTGCTGGAAAGATCGTGGATCCACGACCACAATATCGTTCCTTCAACTCTACATCAATATCTTAAATATGTAGACTCCCAAGGAACAGTACAAACAGAGGTTGCTGACCTAAACCCGTTTAAAGGAGTAGAATCCTACTATTCCGATGCCGTGTTGTACTCTCAAGACCACACGGAAGAAGTGTTAGGCGAGGCAGAGAAGGAATCCTACCGGGAGCCAGAAGAACCCTCTGTCGCACTACCGCTGTCAATCAGAGTGAAAGGACGAACCACTCGTCCAAAAGCCATGGAGCCTATGGCTATTCACCTGAACAAGACCAGGTCAGAAAAAGGGAGTGAT
Organism: Iris macrosiphon; assembly: GCA_036927795.1. Classification (NCBI taxonomy): domain Eukaryota; kingdom Viridiplantae; phylum Streptophyta; class Magnoliopsida; order Asparagales; family Iridaceae; genus Iris; species Iris macrosiphon. Next base: position 149,929,148 of record JAYESA010000010.1, read on the forward strand.
CCTCTAGTGATCACTTTGAACCAGAAGCCTCCACCCTTGGTCATCAACCTTCGGCGCAACAGGCAGCCGACTGATATAAATGCAACCAGGAACGGAGTTCCAGATGATAATAAACATCCTCTTTTCCAGTATATTGATGCTCAAATTCTAAATCAGGAATCCACTCCCCGTGACGAGGTAGAACCCATAGCACAAAAATTCTTGAAAGTTATGAACTCCTACCGTCCGTATGTCTGGGAAGTAGCGTCATCATCCAACGTCGTCAACCCGTATGGACCACATGAGGATTCTATCTTCATTGTCCCGCCTACCTGCAGTAGTCAACGTTCAATAGTCTTCGGCCGCATGCGTAATCAACCGACTGTCCAGGAAGATTCTTTCAATGATGATGCTGGAAAAATGTAAGTTCATCGATACAGCCCACAAGCGTTGAGGATCATGCAAAACATGGGCTATGACTTGAAGCAGAAGCCAGGCCTCAACTACGGAAGAGGCAGACGAACGCTGCTGCGTGGCGACCCCTACTATCAACGAACTTATTTCGGATTAGGGTATGCCACCTCCTTTAAGTCGGACGAGGATATCTTTTTCTCTTCTCAGAATGGCTCGTCGCCCTCTGACTCACCTAGTGCTCTCGAACAAACATTATCAGTGAATATGGTAGTGGCAGATCCCTTTGAAGCAGATAAACAGAATTCTGAGCCGTTTTAGAATGACTCTTGGGCCCAACGAATGGATACGCAGTGGGAATTCTGCTTCGAGCAAAGGGAACCTCCCACCAAAGATAAAGTTATCCAGGTTGATGTTGGGGGTGAACTTTCGCCAAAGCCGATATTTATCAATAATAATCATTCCCCAGCTGAAAGGGAAGAAGTTATCCAGCTGATAAAAGAATATATCGACGTCTTTACATAGGATTACGAGGACATGCCAGGCCTTGACCCGAAGGAGGCTACTCATAAACTCAATATATTGACCGACTCGAAGCCTGTGAAGCAACACCAACGCCGGTTTTGCCCGGATATGATGGACGCCATCGAAGCTGAAGTTAAGAAGTAGATAGCCTACGGTTTTATCCAGGAAGAACAATATCCCGACTGGGTCGCCAACGTTGTCCCAGTCATGAAGAAAAATAGGAAAATACGTATCTGCATCGATTACCGAGATCTGAATGCAGCCTGCCCCAAGGATGAGTTCCCTCTTCCCATCACGGACATCATGATCGACAACACCTGCGATTTTGAACGCATGTCTTTCATGGACGGATTCTCAGGATACAATCAGATCAAGATGCATCCTGAAGACGAGAAGCACACTGCCTTCCAGACCCCGTTGGGGGTATATTGCTATACGATCATGCCCTTCGGATTGAAGAACGTCGGGGCTACATACCAACGGGCTATGAGTAACATATGCCATGAGCATTTACGCAAAATAGTATAATGTTACGCGGACGACATAGCCGTCAAGAGCCGCCTCAAAGATGATCACATTTAAGACTTGAGGACGGTATTCGAGTTAATGTGCCAACATCAACTCAAGATGAACCCTACGAAATCCTTTCTGGGTGTATCTAGTGGCAAATTCCTGGGATTTGTCATCACCGCCAAAGGCATCCAAGTGGACCCTGACAAAGTCCAGGCCATCGTAGAAATACGACCGCCCCACAATCTGAGGGAACTCCGAGGATTTCAAGGCCATCTGGCTTATATCCGGAGGTTCATATCCAACCTCTCGAGGAGATGTCAACCCTTTTCTCATCTAATAAAGAAAGGTGTATCCTTCATATGGGACGAAACATGTCAGCAAGCGTTCGAAGATATCAAACGCTACCTCACCAGTCCGCCAGTTCTTGTGCCTCCCGTCATGGGAAGACCATTCTTGCTATACGTTCGAGCGATAGATCATTCGCTAGGAGCTCTTCTCGCACAGAAGAACGATATGGGGCATGAACAGGCTATCTACTACCTCAGCAGGATGATGGTCGGAGCCGAACACCGGTACAACCCAGTGGAGAAGGAATGCTTGGCTCTGATGTTCGCTATCCAGAAGATGCGGCACTATGTCACCGGTCAAACTATTCATATCATCTCCATGATCAACCATTTTCGAGTACTGATGAGCAAGCCAAGTGCTCTTAATTCCTGACTCACGACTTGGGCGATGCTGTTAACACCATATGACATGGTATACGTCCCGCAGAAGTCCATCAAAGGCCAAGCGCTGGCCGACTTCCTAGCTGCTCATCCGATCCCGGAGACCTCCAAACTATACGAGGATATCCCTGATGAAGTTGCAGAATGTAATTCCGTAATAGAAAGCGACACATGGCAACTATTCTTCGATGGAGCCTCCAGAGCTGGTCCTAGGGGAAACGTGGTTTCAGGAGTAGGAATAGTCCTGGTCACTCCTGATAAACTCATCATCTACCGAGCATATTCTCTTAGCGAGCCATGCTCCAACAATGTGGCAGAGTACAACGCTCTACTAATCGGGCTCCAAGTCGCTAAAGAGCTGGGGGTCGAGTCCCTGGAAGCTTTCGGTGATTCTCTGCTCATCGTCAATCAAGTCAGGGAAATATATGAAGTCCGGAATCCAGACCTCATCCCCTATCACCAAGCAACGGTCGAGATAGCCATGACATTCAAAGGGTTCTTCCTAGAGCATGTACCTCGATCTCAAAATCTGGAAGCTGATACCCTAGCCAGTCTAGCTGCGGATTTAGCCACTTTTATAAGAAGGCAGGATTTGGTAATCCTTCTTAACAGAGATTTATTCTGTGTGAAGAACAACTTATACATAGAATGCAGCTACGCTGTGAACACAGATCCCCCTAGAAGAGACTGGAGAAGTCCCTTCATAGATTTTGTGGCATACGAAATCTTGTCGGAGGACCCCAAAGAAGCAGTATCCGTCAAAAGACGATCATTACGCTTCTACTTCGATGCATCTTCACAATGCCTATATCGCCGAACCTACGACAGACTGCTATTGAGATGTCTCTCTAACGACGAAGCACAGCAGATTATCCGGAAAGCTCACAACGGCGTGTGCGGAGCGCATCAACCCGGTCCTAAGCTACAGGATCGTATCAGGAGAATGGGCTATTACTGGCCCACTATGATCGTAGACGCGATCAACTATGCAAGACAATACAGAGCCTGTCAGGTTCATGCAGACTTCATACATCAACCGTCTGAATATCTACATCCTACGGTTGCATCCTGGCCTTTCGAAGCATGGGGTATGGATATCATGGTCCTATTCACCCGTCTTCTTTCAGAGGTCACCGGTTCATACTGGCCATCACAGATTACTTCTCCAAATGGACCGAGGTGATCCCTCTTGCTGAGGTAAAGGCGTCTAATGTAATCAGCTTCATCAAGCATCATGTCATTTATCGCTTTGGGTACCCCGGAGGATAATTTACGACAATGGGCCTCAGTTTATCAACCAAGCGTTTCACCAATTTTGCGATAAAAATCGGATATATAATATTGCCTCTACGGCATATTATCCAGCTGCTAATGGTTTGGCGGAAGCTTTCAACAAAACCATTATCAAACTCTTGAAGAAGTTTGTCTCTTCAAACAACAGAGATTGGAATGAGAAGCTGGGCGAATGTCTCTGGGTATACCGCACAATGGTACGAACATCGACAGGTTATACCCCATTTTTACTGGTCTACGGGAGCGAAGCAGTTCTCCCCATTGAAATCCAGATCCCGTCACTCAGGATAGCCGTGACTAATGAGCTGACTCAAGAAAAGAATGACCTGTTAAGGCTTCAAGAGCTAGAAGGATTAGACGAGAAATGCCTCCAAGCTCAACAGCGCATCGCGCTCTACCAAGCACGTATTTCCAGAGCTTTCAATCATAAAGTAAAGGAAAGAGTGTTCAAAGTCGGCGAGCCATTTTTAGACGTAAGAAGGCCGATGATCCTTACTCACAGAAGTAAAGGCAAATTCTAGCCCAAGTGGGAAGGCCCTTATGTGATCGAGACAACGTTCTCAAACGGCGCTTACAGGTTAGCCCAGCCTAATGGAGACCTGTTAATGGCTCCTATCAACGGTAAATTTCTGAAAAGGTACTATGCTTAACCTCCTCTGCTCAAGTGGAATATAGCGAGAATCTCAATTCTGACAAAATTACTTCCAAAACGAAACTAGTTGGGTCATATTCTATCATGTCCATATAACCTCTGAATAGATATGTTCGACTAATTTGGAAAATGCGATACCTATCACGTCCATATTACCTCTGATAGTGTCTTGTCTATAAACTTTAGTCAAAGCATATTCTATCATGTCCGTATGACCTATGAATAGATATATCCTACCAAAGCATATTATATTATGTCCATATGACCTCTGAATAGATATGTCCTGCTAAAAGTTTATTGAGAGTCTATCACATCCATACTACCTCTGATATCACTCCCGCCCAAACCTGTCATTTATATTCCGAAATGATGGGTCCACAGAGTCAGAAAAGATTCGCTTTATTTATTTCCAAAAAGAGCAGAATTATATTTGGGAAGCAAAAAGAAGAAAGGGTACATCATTGTGGGAGAGCGGTCAGATCGCGAATCAGCTGTACCAGTACAGCTATCCTCTCATTCTTGGAAACCAAGGCATCAGCGCGGGCCCTCTCCAGCCGTGCCTCATGATTGCTCATAAAGGACAGCTCGGCCCTTGCCCAAGAGAGCCAGCACGGGCAGCTTCTGTACGCTCTATATCCCGTCGTGCTATGCTCAGTCGACCAGTCGCTACATCTAGACCTGCCAACGACTGAGAAGCCCACTCCTCTGCCAGAGCGAGTTTTTCCTTTAACTTGCGGGCCCTCGCTACATTCCCTTCATGCTCGGATTGGCACTTCGTCTGAAGAGCAAGAGCCTCCTCCACGATAGCTTTTCTTTCATCCATCTTCAGCTTATGTGTTTTGATGGAGTTATCTAGGCTTTACAGCTGTTTAGTAAGCTGCGCAGTCATGAGGTCGTATCTGGCCTGGACCTCAATTTTAAGGCTGCCCCGAGCCAGCTGCAAGTATTCGTTAATAGGTTGCTCCAAACCATTAACCATCGCCTCCAGGGCGTCAGCTACCCAGAATCGCCGAACTCCCTGATCGCCCCCATCGAAAACTGAGAAGCCTTCTTCAGACGCTCGAAGTCTAGATTCTTCGCCAACACCATTGATATCAGCATTTTCAAACTGGTGTAAAAAAGGCTGGTATACTACTCGGTCAGTGCAACCAGATCTGATTGAACGCCAGGAGTGGCCGCGATATTGGCGAATCCCCCTCCAGGAGTGGTTGCAAACGATGTGGCCACTGTTGTCGCCTCAACAGGTGGTGCGACCAAGGAAGATGCGACAACGACGGTCGAAGTCATCGGCATACTCGCAGGGGGCGATGTCACAATGACAGGCTCATCCTCCTCTTGAGATGACGAAACTACTCGGGGCAAGCCAGCACCCGAAGATGCTTCCTCTTCAAACTCAGGCACCTCCGTGTCGCCACCGGAAGCCGAAGCAGAGCCAAAAAGCGCTTCAGCGCTCTTCTCCCCGCAGATATCTGCCCCTGAAAAGAAGACGAGAAAGTTAATATCGACACGATGTTAATGCCTCGAAATAGAATGGCGTAAAGATGACATTTACCCACGGCCGACGGCACATATGTCGTATCTGCAGCCAGTACAGCTAAATCACTTCTTAATAATGCTAAGCAGGCTATCATACCTGGAGAAAGGGGTCTGATAGCTGACACTGGCAGGTGGTCTTCCAAGTCCTCCTCAAATTTCAAACGAGGCTCATCGGCTGGAATCTCGCCAGGTACTCTCGCAGGCACGAAAGGGGTCTCTTCCGACGCTGATCCGGATAAAGGTATATGGAACCTTATACTCAGCCCCGGAGGCAACTTTGTTCCACTACCGGAGGCAGTGGCAGCAACGGCAGCCTCAAGCAGGAGTTCTCCGGCACCGCCAGCCGAAACTGAGGGTCCCTCTCCGAAAGGCGAGTAACCTCCAATCAAAGAAACATCCCCGGCAGGAGAGACAGCAGGTTCCTCTCTAGGGGCCTCAATACCAGGAATCCAGAGAGAACGATTAACTGTCTTCTTCTTCCTCTTGCGAGGGGAAGTCTACTTCGAAGCAGGAGCCCTTTGCTTCCCAGAGACTACCAAAGCCCCCGCAGGCGGAAGCACTTCACACCTCGGCACCAACACCAGAGGCTCATCCGGAGTGACAGACTCCTCACCCTCGTCAGAAGAAACCGAGGGGACTTCGACTCTTCCCCCAGGCTTGGGAGAAGGCACCCTAAAGCTTCCACGCATGTCAAAATCGCGATGGAAAGTGTTGATCGCCACGTAGAACTGGGCATACGAATGGAGGATGCGCAGCTCCGTGGAGATTGTGACGACCGGCACGATAAAGATTGCTCCCTTATAACCCATGATAAAATACCGCCATCCTCTGGCTCCATCAATGAGTCCGCCCCTGGACCTGAAGCTGGTGACGACATTGCCCACGTGCAGCTGATCGTACCCAAACTGCCTGGCGAACCGACTGGGCAAGTAGGGCTCGAAGAAGCAATGATCTTCGCTTCTGTACAGCAAATGGGAGGGTCTGATGCAGACCAACCAATTAAAAGCTTCCGGAGAAAGATTGGTCTTCTCTCCACCTAAATCCTCAAGCCTAATCCCCGACTGATTGCGATGTACAGAGGGGACTTTGCAGAGGAGCTTCCAGCAATGACTGAGGCTCAGCACCAGCCGACAGTCTAAAACTGTGTTCACGTTCCAGGGAGAGTCCTTATAGTTCAGCAAAAAACTACCCCCCGAGCTACTACCAGGGCCGGGAGACATCACCCGAGGGTTGTAGAGAATTAACCATCCCATCAAGTACAGGTATGGTAACTCTACCCGGGGAAAGCTATCACGCCGAGCTTTATCGACGAGCAGTCCATCAGTCATGGCTCTCAGGCCAGCCTGTATACGGTACACCATGGCAGGGAGCAAGCCCAGTCTTGCCCCGAACACTAGACGCATGGCAGGCTACAGGATATTCCGATGAATGCGGTCCGCGAACGCGATACCGGGCACCACTACTCGACGCAGCCATATGAAGAGGAAACCAGCCAGCCGGGCTTCCTTAGACAAAGGCATGCGGCAGCGCCTCAAGTAACTGTAGGCCTTAGTGCCTTCAAGATACTTTCCTACCCCGTCATTAAGAATCTGATATGGAGCCTTAGCATCCTCCATAAGATCCTCGACGACCTGGGCACTGAGCACGCCCAAACAGTTCACAGGCTCATTCTTGCCCCCCGAGACTTTCTCCGACTTGGCGGCCCTGGCCCGGTGGAAGAAGAGGTAGGACGTCCACTTAGTGGTGTGAGCGAAATCAGAAGGCTCATCATAAAAAGCAGTGCACGCGAAGTAGTGGCACATCAGCTCCTGATATACTTCCACCGCCCGAGGGTCCGATTCCTCCAACTCCCGGTTGGTGGAAACATACTCTTCATATGGGGTATCCCCCATCGGCAGTCTCGAGATTACTGCCATCTCATGGAGGGCCAACCCCAACTCCTCCAGTGGAGTGGCGAAGGTCCCGGTGAGCGAAATGTATCGCTCCATCAGTGCCAGAAACAGGTTAGGGTTGGGAGGCAACCCAACACTCGTCGCACTCACAGCAGCATACAGTCCAATGACCTCCAGCTCTCATCGAAAATGCTTCAAGGCCCAGTCAACTAGGCAAGCCCATCGGAGGTTTCTTAGGGTTATCCACCCATTGCACCGAGGATTCTCCTTGGGGTATACCCCCCCTCGTCCCATGAAGTCGTTACAGAAAGTCGGCAATTGGACCGGCTGGATCACTGAACTGTCTTCACTCGGGACGCTGCCCGGGCACAGTCCCCTGAATACCGTCACAACGTCGAAAGGACGGCTGACAAACGACCCCTGGTCAGCTCCTTTCAAAAGAAAGATCTTCCCCGGCTTGCCGTGAAGATCGGGAGTCAGCGTCCACGACATCCTCCTAGGATGTGTAGCATGGGAGAAAACCGAGATAGGATAATCTCTCGGCATCGTGGGCAGATACAAGACCACACTCTCGGCGGAGAAAACCCAGGGTTCTCTCTTGGGCTTCATCTGGGACTGTTTGTCAATCATGTCCCCAAAGAGAAAAGTCGGCTTGATGTACTGGTCCCCGTCTATGTACGTCAGGGGCTCTCCGTTAATCATGTTCAGCAACGTCCGCTCGCCCTGAGCCGATATCAAGATCTCCCTTCCTTCAGGACACTGGGGTCCGGAGATAGAAAATGTCACGTGGGACAGATCCTCCAGATAGTTTGAGTGCAGCATCCCGACAGCGGAACCCATCACCTCGGCCAGTGGAGACTCATGCAAGTTAACTGCAAAAGTGCAAGGAAAACACGTCATTACAAATCTTGCAACATAAAAACCAAGAAACGACAGTCTGTGCTTTACGCCAAGACTGTACAAATTTGGTCATTTTTACGCCGGAAGTCACATCCAGAAGCGTAATTGACGTTATACAGTCCGTGCTTTACGCCAGACTGCCAAAATTCTAGTTATTATGCCGAAGGTCCCATCCACAAGCGTAAAGCTAAAATTTTATAGTATACACCAAGTTTTCAGCAGTCAGAGCTTTTACGCTCAAAACTGCGAAAATATAGACTTTTTGCGGTGGCACATTAGAAATATGGACGTAAAAAATGAAAACGTCTCCGTGCGTTATCTTCCTCAAAGAGGCTATCAGCACAGAAGATGACCTAGCGCGGTCACGTTCAACGTGTGCGAAGGATTTTTCGTCGTTCTTTGTCATCCCAAAGGCTCTACCTCTAAGGCCGGGTGCGCTGCTCGTCGACGGGATACTTCGCTCAGAAGAAAGTTCACTTTGCCCGACCGAAGACTCTCTCGCTGGGGCAAAAGAACGAGAAGAAGAACCTATACTCTTTCCCTTAGTGGAGGGGATTTGTTTCGGCGCCATTTCTGAAAACTCGGAGTGTTCGGAGAAAGAACGAGGGGAAAAACTCAAACAGTCGAAGGCTCTCTTTCGCAGAAGACGGATGAAAAGTTTTTCTCTCAAAAGCTTGGGATATATATAGAGTTTGGGTCGACTCCTCGAATCCTCGGACGGACTCCTCGAAACCCCAACCAAATCTCACGATTAATATTTGGTTATGATTGGGAACTACGTCAGCCCACTACTCTCGAAAGGCGGATAGTCAGCAAATTCGAAGAGTTTTTCCTGCAAAAGCAGGTCAGCGGTTCCTACGCTAAGGAGCTTTCTACGCTCGACAGCAAAAAATCTACGATTTTACGCTCGCAAGCTATAAATCTATGGTTTTACGCCCGTATGCCTTTGTGCTCGGTAGCTTTTATGCTCGAGAGGCTACAAACCTACGACTTTACGCTCAGCAGATACCAAATCGATGATCTCACGCTCGGTGGCATTTAGTTTACGCTCGGAGGCAACAGATCCACAACCTTACACTCGAAAGATTTCTTTTTTACAGGCTACAAATCTACAGTTCTACGCTAAGAAGCTTTTTACGCTCGACAGCTACAGATCTACGGTTTTACGCTCGCAAGCTATCAGTCTATGGTTTTACGCCCGGATGCCTTTGTGCTCGGTAGCTTTTATGCTCGAGAGGCTACAAACCTACGACTTCACGCTCAGAAGCTACAAATCTACGATTTCACGCTCGGTGGCTTTCTACGCTCAATAGGCCACGAACTCAGGATTTTTAGCTCATCTACACTACGGATCTCTGACTTTCTGCATATCCGAACAGTTCTCAAGGCGGTCGATTACAGGAGTTCACACAGAAGATACTCCTTCTTGACCTCAAAATATCCCAAGTACCCGAAACATACAAAGTTCAAACATTGAGAAATTACACTTCTTGGGTCAATTGGAGGTTCATCCAGACTCCAGTCCGAATATTTCATCTATCAAGATGGTAACTCAGTTTAACAGCCATTCCTCGACCCTATTCCAAGGGATTTTCGAGAAGTCATTCTTGAAGATGAAGTCTGAAAGAATTCTGTTTACACAGAAGTGAAAATAACAGTTCAGAATTCTATGCGGTTCCTCATTCCTGACAACAGAAAAGTTCGAACACTCGAATGATAAAGCGACTTTTTGCGCATCACTAGTTATGCGTAAAAGACAGGACAGGGTCTAAATACTCTTTCTATCAGAATCGGCGTAAAGAATCAGACGTGTCGAAGCTACACATATTCAGACTTCACAGCAACGTATGGCAAGATGATCATATGAAGAAGCAAGATAATTTTATTAAAAGATTAAAGTTACGATTACATATAAGGGAAATCCAATCTACAAGGGTTTTTCTTCATTTTCATGATTACATCTGAGGGAAACCCCGTCGACAAAGGGCTTCCTCATCATCGTCTGAAGATCGCACCGAGAAGCTGTTCTGACAGGTTCTCACATTGGTGATGGTCTTCCTCTTCTTCCAAGAAGATGATCAGTGGCGGGAGGATACAAAACTGGGCATAGACCCATCCTCCAACAGAAGGGAAGCAGGGTAAATCTGCTGTCCTACAGACCACCGCCACTCAAGCCGGGACAGAGCTAGTCTGTCTGACTCTCGTCACCGGAGGTAACGGGAGAAGGCGCCGCTTGCAAGCGCCATGGTGAAATACGATTCTTCGTCTCTCCCGAAGAACCACCATATAAAGTTGCTGATTATCCCGAGCAAGGGAGGCTAAGATATCATTTCATGATCCATCGTTGCAGTGGACACTTGCTCGAAAATGTCGTCTTTTTCGGCTTCTTACACGCTGGAAGAATATGATCTCCTTCTTCCTCAGGTCGACCCGACGAACTTCGGCGATCATCTCTGCGTGGTGATGGAAATGTGGGAAGAACAGGTTAAACCCTCAGCTTTTTTATAGGCGAAAGAGGTCACACCGGTCCCCAATAAATCTGCCATAAAGTCAGCATCGACCGTTTCAACGCTCCATTCAGAAATGTTTCAAGTTACGAGGATCACTTCATGCTTCATTCAAAGCGTTCCAAATTCTGAGGAATTTGAAAGCTTTGAAGGGGGTCTTGTAGAAGCATGAAAAATACGTCGGATGGCTATACGCAGCATATTGATGCAGAGCAGCGTAAACAGAGGCCTTCAGAGCCATCAAGTGTGCAACAGAGCTTTTTCCGTTAAATACAGCGTGAAATATAAGCTCAAAGGACCATCTGCGTAAGGCAGTACGTCCAAGCCGCTTCAGCGTAAACAGGGTGCTTCATCGACTCCTGGGCATAAAACCTATCCTCTTTCAACGCAGCATTGAAGTGTACGAGAGACGCTTCGTATTCTCTGAAGTGAACCTGTCAGATCCTGCAATGAACCTGTCAGATCCTGCAAATGAACCTGATGTCTGGACTTCTGACAAAGGGATACTGCTCGACTACCCAGACGACGGCTATAATGATGGCACAGCACTGCGACCCAGGCTGTCATTTACCGCCATCTCCTTTGCGTAAATTGATTTTACGTGCACGAAGGGATACGCTGCCTTGTTTTACACAGGCAGACATAAGCTGTTTACGCTCTGCAATAGACAAACCGCCTGCCACATCAAAAGCTGCACTCTGTACGGGGCTCGAGGCACATCTCTACGTCCAATGCACAGAGCGATAACAGTTGCTCGAGGCACGTCTCTACGTCTAATGCACAAAGCGGTGACAGTTTCTCGAGGCACGTCTCTACGACTGATGCACAGAAGGGCTGCAGACCTTCAAAAACATGCCTCTGTATTTAATGCACAGGATGGTGGCAAATCTCTGCATTTAATGCAAGAGATTTGATTATATCTTCAAAAGCCGTAATTCCGGCTAAGACGTCCACATCAGCACTCTGGCACGGTACGCAGCGGCTTCTACGCCCATTCAGCTCCTGTGCTCACTCAGCTTCTACGCCCATTCGGCTTCAACGCCCACTCGACCTCTATGACCACTCGACTTCTACGCCCACTCGGCCTCTATGACCGCTCGGCTTCTACGCCTATTCGACTTCTATGCCTGCTTGGCTTCTACGCCATGGTGACAGACAATGGCTTCTACGCCCACCTCTTCTACACAAGGGATACCTACCTACGTGGCTTCTACGCCGTGATCTTCGTAGCGATTATACGCGTTTTGTCCCTTAGTTGGACCCGTGTCACACGCTCATTCAAAGGATTATCTATACGCAGGCATTGGTTATTTTAACCATTGTGTAAAAGGGTGTTGTACTTTCCACTCCTCGGTTTCTACACCGACGGAGTGGTCACTGTCACCAAAACTCTATAAATAGAGACCTCTATCAACAGAGGAAAAGGTCGAAGGAATTGGTATAAAAATCTCCAAAGAGATCGAACCACGGGTCAAAACTTTGAAAGAAGGATCGAACAAGGTCGAACTTCCAAGAAAGATCGGACCAGAGGTCAAGAGAGAGAGAGAGAGAGAGAGAGAGAGAGAAGAATCCAGAGCTCAGACAAAGAGTAGGGATCGACGACTTTGGCATCGTGCATCCACCCTCTTCTGCAACCTTCGAAGCTGCTTCCTGTCTTCTACGGCACTTCTTCATCATCGTGTGGTCCAAGGGCTAAAGTGATCGACTGCAGATCAGACACCTATAGCAATATTTACCCAGATTAAATAAATTGTACTCCCACATCCTCGTATAGGATCAAATTGTACAAGTTTGTTTGTAAACCAAAGAAGGCGGATTTCGTGTAAACCCCGTCTTGAATACATTTTCATTCTTTCGTTTTCCACCACAAACACAGTACAGAGCACTGGATATATGTGTCTCAGTGACCTGGAATTAAGTTCAGTGCAGGAGTGTTTAGTTAGAATGTCTCTATGTGCAAGTGTATGTATGACTGTGTGTATGACTTAGGATGTTTGCAGAAATACAATGCAGGGATCAGATATTGTATACGGAAGTAGAGTATCAGTTAGAATCTAGTTAGTGTCAATTATAGTTAGGTGTATTAGTTAGACTTAAGTATATTAGTTAGTTGTTAAGATAGTATATCAGCTAGTGTCAATAAAGTGTGTTTGTGTGTGTGTTTTAGATAGGTATCTGAGTTAAGTATAGCAAAAGCATAGTTGGGGTTTAGGTAATTCATAGCTACTAAGATAAGGGGTGTCAGTTATGTGTGTTTAGTGATGAGTGAGTTATGGTGAACTTGAGAGGTGATTGTTTATTTGGGAGTTGTATAGTGTGTGTCAGTGAATATGCACAAGTGTTCATGTGAGATGGAGGTCTGTGTACAGACATAAAAAATTAGGTGCAAGGGGTGATTTGAGGTATCAGTTAGATGCATCAGAACCCTGTGTGGTTTAGAGGAGATGATGTGTTGAATTATGTAATACCCATGGTTAAGGAACAAGATATTAGTATAGGGTTTTGATATTAAGTAGATAATTATGGTATAGATATATATAAGTCTATTTATCATATTATGATATTTAGTATATTATACTAAATAGGTTGACCTAGGAAAACCTAGCATGGATACATGGACCCATTAAATAGGTAATATGAACATAGAAATGGGATATTAACCTAGTTTGACCGTGTTGACTTAGAATTATTCTAATTTGATTATTTTGACTTAGTATGTACCTAAATTGGCTTAGAAGTATTATTCTAATTATTTAAGAATATTTAATATTCTAGAATACTGTGTTGATTTTGCATTCATATCTAGGTGTGTATGACACCAGGTTGAACACCGAGTGACATCTTTTGCTCAGGACTAGAGACGAGTACATTCTCTGATAGTTTTCTTATTTGACAGTCTCTATGTTTCATGTACTTAGTATTGAGATATTTGATTCATGACACGATGGTCACACGGATTGGTATACGTGGATCCTTGTCATGAGATATTATTACCGTGATAACTCAGTGATCATTGTGTCATGCTTTATGATTACTTAGTGATTACGGGATATCTTCGTGATTATATAGACCATGATCATAGTGCATGATATTATAGACCGTGCATCATGATATGCATGTTATAACGTGTCATGATTTGGATTCGTGTACTAGTCGGGGGATGGGAAAATATTAGTAAATATGTGATCATACCTTATAGCCTGTGATATAGTGTAGCCCGTGATAGCTAGCAGATCATGCAACTCACGTGTGATCACGCTTGCTCCCATTTATTTATTTAGATCGTGTTAGGCCCAAGCCGAACACATATTTTGCTAATATTTCAAGGCACAAACTATTATTTTATTTCCTTATTTCCAGTTTATTACGGTGATGTACCTTACCATATTGCTCTCAGTTTATTCCATTACTTACCTTGATTCTCTTTCTCGTGATATAGACTAGTTCAGTTACTTGTATCATTTATTTTCTTTATTATTACTATTTTATAGTTTTTGTCAATTATTGGAACTACTATTGGATTGTACTTTTGCTCCAATCCTGACTGGATATATTTTTAAGATGATTCATTAGAGGACTGGTGTCCTATGCATTTTGGGCCGCAGGATGGCGAGGCAGTTGAGCCTTCACCCATAGATCCTCTTGAGATATTACCACCAGCTGTAGAGACTTAGACTTTTCATTATGAGTTAGTTGTATTTTATTTTAGTAGACTTTATGGCATGTATTATTATTTTGAGACTTATGTTGAGATTGGACTTGTATTGAGACTCTTGTATTTCTTTTCTTCTAATCCATATCATGCCATTATTTCTCTAGTTTGATATTATGATTGAGTATTGATTGTCATTTACCACACATTATATTATTCATCCAATTGGAGTTGAGATGATATGACAGGTACCTTATATATATTGTGACAGATGTGTTGATAGTTATGTTGACCTAGACAACGTTCTACCGTCGATGCTGCGGCGTAGGCTGGGCATTGTCCACCACTGGTACCCTTGTTCTGAGTGCGGGTTATGACACTCGATTCCCTTGATAGAATATTTTTGTCGTCTGGTATGTATTCTATTGAATACATATTATTTTAATGCAAGTAGGATAAGATGTTTAATTTTAATAACAAATAATATAATTTTTAATAGTTATATAGGGGTCAGGACGCCAACATGGTGACAGTCTTCCTGGCCACCCATCGGAAGGGCGGATAGCTCATCGATAAAAAGGCCACACAGACCTATGTACCTTTTACTACCCTGTGTTAGTTTTAATATAACTTAGAAAATATACAAATAGATATCTATATAGTTAGTAATAAGTAACTTAGACGTTATAAGCCACTTTTCTAGGACGAGTATCTTAAACTACGGGAGTGGGCGACTGCTAGTGCACCTGTAGAGGGAGGGGCTGGTACTTCCTCGCAGCCCTCTACAGCTCTGATGTTGACGAGCTTTGGATAACCATTATTGGTGGTCTTCAGAGGGGTACGTACTATGGTATAGGATCTTACGGTGCCTATGTTGTGACATAGTCATCCAGGGGCCTCTCTGTCAGTGTGCATTCCTTGCAGCCTTCGTAGGTATCGGCATGAGCCTGAAAGAGCGTTGACCGTCAGATTATTGACCTGCGTGATAAGTTGCTATGGAAGATTATAGAGCGGCCAAAGTTTGTGCTGCAGACGGATGATACGACGATCATCGCACATTTTGATTCGCTTGAGCATAGCCTTATAGAGCTCAGGACTCTGAGCCATATGACAGAGAACAGATTTATGGAGCTCTAGACTATAGGCCAGATGACATAGCACAGCTTGGTAACTCTGGCCGCGTCTATGGAGCACTAACAGACGAAGCTGGAGGGGTCGCATACAGCCATGAGCGACTCATTTGCGAGGATCAATGCGGCACAGGATTTGTTGAGTCGGTCGGAGGCGGAGAATAATTCGAGGGTGGTATCTTCCATAGATTCATATAATGCTCGACTGCTAGCATTGGAGCATATACGTCCTCCGGGTCCACCAGCATCGACACCGCCTCCATCACTGCCTCCACCATCGGCATCGGTGACGCTTTCACAGGAGCAGTATGTGTTCCTTCTATCCTAGATGCACGACGGTGCTCCTCCTGATCAGTAGTAGTCCTTGTTTGGACCGATTTTAGTATATTTGTGTGTATTAGCCCATTCATGGGCCTTTGATGTATTTATTTCATACTTTTTATTATATTCTGAGACGCATGTGACACTTATTTTAAATTTATTTATTTACTTCTTGGGATATATTTAGTGTAATATAACTTTGTAGATTTTTTTCTATCTGAGTTTAATTTATTATTCATACAAACTGTACACCAAAATTTACCGATTTTGAGTGTTCCACCGAAGGGGTCAGCGAACTCAGGGAATTCAACGGAGGGTTGCTCTAGGTCTATTTATATAAAAAATAATTTTAGAACTGCAAGTAGAGTTTTATTGGGAAATATTTTACAAATTGCATTCTATTTTTTAATTTAGCGACGTATTACAATGTTTTGCGACGTACATTTACGTCGCTAAAAAGTATCGGAACATCGCTACCTGATACTAAGGACGTCGCTAGTATGTCACTAAACGTCGCTAACATGCTGACATGGCAAAACTTGCCATGTCAGCATTGCTGTAGCAAAACGTCGCTCATAATGTCTCTAATGTAGCAACATTTTATGACCAAATATTACGTCATCATTTAACGATGACACGTCGTTAATCGTCATATATTCTGCGATGCTATTTTGTCGCAAATATATGTCGCTACAGCGACGACTAACAATATTTTTGTTGTCAGCGACCATGAAATACGCGACACCATAAAAACGTCGCAAATTACGTCGATAAATTATTTTAGCGACGTTAGTTTACCTATTAGCGACATTTTTAGGCATCGCTAATATGTGTTGTTCTGGTAGTGTACACACAGATAGTTCCATCTCTTCCTTCCTATTAACAGTTAATACCAATATCAACACATAACAACAACTAACTCATGTAATACAAGTATATATATAACTAGCAACATATATATATATATACAACACACACACACACACATACACACACACACATACACACACATACACAATGAGCATTTTTGTTACGACCCAAACCCGGATAATCGGGCACGAGTACGTGGTTACGTCCAGCCTACACCGCAGAATCGGCAGTCGAACGTTGTCTGGGTCATTTCTAACTCTCTAACATCTTAATAATATAATATGGTACCTGTCAATCATCTCAACTCCAAACGAAGGAACAATATGGTATCTCACATGAATAACTAATCTCAATCACAAAACAAACTAAGAAAGATAATGCACGAATGGAATAGCGAAGGAAAGAATAAGATACAATCTACAATCTGAAATAATAATACAAACTGTGAATCTCCACAAATATAATAGTTTAATACATGCCAACACAAATAACTAGACCTCCTCGGGCTCTGCAACTAAGTCCTCCTGGTCTATAGGAGTATCCTCTATAGGTACGTCGTCCTGCGGCCCGTAGAATATGGGACATTATTATAAAAGCCAGTTATCTGGAAAAATATATCCAGTTATGATTGAAGCAAAGTACATACCTCTAAAAGGAGTTCCAATAACATAATTGAGCATATAAAATAGATAATAGAAATAAAATACAAGATTATTAACATATGAATGAATGAATGAACAATAGATATACAGGTAATGTATGAGAATATAGAACAATAATATGATATCTGCAATATGATAAAAATAACTGCAATCTAACTAATGTGCCTCAGAATATAATTTTATTAGGTGATCGGGTTGGGTGAACATGATAAGGTAAGACGATTACAAGTGAGGTATGTAACCAGAATATACACGAAATATAACTACTCTCTCATACCCAACTAATACCAATGGATCCAATCACGACATGCTACAAACACGAAATATAACCACTGAACACGAGCAGTGGGTGTACACGAATATCATAACCACTGAATACGAGCAGTGGGTGTACACGAATAAGCATACTAAATACGAGCAGTGTGTAAATACAAAATATAATCAATACCCAATATATACGATAAAATATATGTACACGAGTACCCGCTGAACACGGTAGGGGATAACATCTCCTGACGGGATCCATATAGTACAAGTCCGTGAAATCACTGTGTCAGAGTCAAGTATACAATTCTAGAACATGCATATATACACTATTATGAATTAAAAACTATCAGAGAAATGTACTCGCCTGAAGTCCTGAGCAAGGTGTGTCTCTCGATGCCCAAGCTGGTGTCACACAGACCTATATATGGTATATTGCATCAATACAAGGTTCAAGAATGAAAATCAAGTTAAATTGATGCAATTCTAGGTTAATAAGCCATTTCTAGGTCAAACCGATTAAATCTAGGTTGCAAGAGTCTAACACCAAGACACTAAGTCAATACACTATGAAACTAAACTATACAAGCTAATCTAAGAAACTAAAATACACTCAAAAGGTCGTATCCTAAGATACGCAAGTTTAATTATATGAAAATAGTGTTTTAGATATATATACAAGTCAATAATTATAATACTATAACAAATCAATGAAAATATGATACTTTGGCCTCGTACCAATACGTATCACACCTATCTCGATACCCAAACTCAATACCTTGGGTATTGACCCAATACCTTAGTATTACCTTGGTATCCCAAGGTCATCCCAAACCTCTACATAGCTAATGCAAATAGGTATAAAAAGCGCCAAACTAATATACTAACTATAAGCTAACACTATAATATATATCAATATAATATAGAAAGTAACTATAATACCAAACATACATAGGTATGTATAGCTAATATAGCTAACTATCAACATACACTACCTATTAGTATATGTATACTACACTAAATATTACCTAATATACTAATCATAAATATATAACTAAACTACTAACAATATACATACCAATACATCAACTAAACTAATTAACGCTAACCTTAACTATTTGATACCAACTAACCCAATACCTTGACTAACTGCTACCATAGCCCAAATACCCAGGAAACTGAAACCTCTACTGATACTACACAGGGAAAGTATCTGCAGACTGATATTGTGCCCGGGCTCCTCAGTTCCTGCTGATACCTGGTGTGGGAGCTGCTTTGCTCTCCTTGAGTACTATCGTGGTCTGCTGCTGTACCTGCTGTGCAGTTGGTGCACACTGAATAACTGCTACTGGTCTTTGCTGCTGCAGGTAAAGTTGAGATTACACACAGTTATGCACGAATGCACTGTGTTGTGCATTGATACCTGACTGCACATCCTTCACCTCCCTTGCGGTTGTCCCTCATCATGCTGCACACTTAACACTATGGGGACTGCTATGCTCCTCAACCCGAGCCCCTCAACAGTGTGCTGCAATAGCTCCCCGAGTTGTTGTGCTGCCTGAGACCCCTCACTCACTGTCATAATGCTCACTCACACACCACGCAAACACAACCACTTAAACACAAATGCACATCTATGTACACTGCTATATATATCTATATAGATATCCACACATATACGTATATACATAAATACACACATACACACACATAGATAACTAGCTATATATATGTATATATACACACATATAGATATATGTATAAAGGTCCCTCACTCTATAT
Source organism: Iris macrosiphon (assembly GCA_036927795.1). Lineage (NCBI taxonomy): Eukaryota > Viridiplantae > Streptophyta > Magnoliopsida > Asparagales > Iridaceae > Iris > Iris macrosiphon. Next base: position 149,948,765 of record JAYESA010000010.1, read on the forward strand.
ATGTATACATATATATATACTCACACATATACTCAAACACACACATAAATATATATATTAACACAAATACACATGTATATATATATATATATATATATATATATATATATATATATATATATATATATATATATATATATATACACTTACACATATATACACTTAACTATATACATTATTATGTATATAGATATATTACATAAATATCATATAGATATATATATACACATGCACACATAGAATTAAGAGCAAAATACCAAACACGTGGAGTGCACCACACCCGTATCACACTAATTCTATGATACGCTTGCGATACGGCTCCAACACACAACTAAGCGCATCACGGGAGATAGGAGCAAGTCTAATACACAAAATATGAACAATACGTATAGTAATTAGAGCATATACGTCTCTGTGTCATAATGTGATATGCACAAGTCTCCGTATCAGAGGAAAACCTCCGAAATCAACTTGTTTCGTCAAATTAACGAGATACGGTCTACACGTATCCAATTATGGATACGACACTAGTCACAAACAAATAATCATATGTCAATTTGATCTATTAGACCAAATGACAAATACCACATGTGCCAATCTCGAAATTCCTCCAAAATTGACACCAAAATGCACATAACTTCCCCCGTAGGTCTCCTATGAACCTAAAACCAATTCCTATAGGTAGCCTATGCATGTGGGTTGGTTTCTCATGGTTAAATCTTAAATTTAGATTCTACTAGAAGGGGGAAACTGAAATATACCTATTGGGAGATGGATTCCCAATAAAAAGTTCTCAAATGAAAAGTAGCTCCTCTCCTTGTAGATCTTGTCCTCCTCCTTGTTGCTCCTTGCTTCCTTCTTATAGATCCTTAATGTAGAAGCCTCAATGAAGAATTAGAGAATGAAATTTTGAAGAAATTGTTGGAGAATTGATGAGGAAAAGAAGGAAATTGGAAGAGGGAAAAACTAGATCTAAAATGAATGGGAAATAAAATGAGTGAGACACTCTCTCTCCTCCTCTAATGTGGCCGACCACTACCCCTTTTCCAAGCAAGTATGAAATGTCCTAATTACCCCTTGGGGCCTCCCATGAAAAAATTAGTTAGGGAGGAAAGGTTCTAGTTTAATGGTTTCACTAATTAATACAACCTCCAAATCTATGGGCCTAATTTATGGGCTCAATCTCCATATATATATATATATATATATATATATATATATATATATATATATATATATATAGCACTCTCTCTCTCTCACTGCTACTGCTACTACCTGCTGCTGCTGCTACTGCTACTGCTACTTTCTAACTGTTATTGCTGCTACTGCAAAATTCTACTATCGTTGCCGCCATTAGCTGTTGTTGCTGCTGCCATTAGCTGCTGCTGCTGCAGCCACTTGCTGCTGCTGCTGCTACTGCTGCAGCTCTTTGCTGCTGCTGCTGCTCTTTCTCTCTCCCTCAACTCTCTATCTCACCCTCTCTCGATCTCTCTTCCTTTCTTCCTCTTCCAATTCCCCTCTACCTCACTCACTCACTCACTCACCTTATATATATATATATATATATATATATATATATATATATATATATATATATATATACACTTATATATATCTATACATATATATATATATATATACACACATATACACACACACATACATATATATATATATATATATAAATACACACAACCACACAAACATACACACAACCCCACCAACACACACACAACCATACACAACCACCCATATATATATATATATATATATATATATATATATATATATATATATATATATATATATATATATATATATATATATATATATATATATATATATATATATATATAACACGAAAACCTTAGTACACACTTTCCAAGGCTAAACCAACCCGTGCACAATCCCGAAACCTAGAAATCAAGTCAAAATGGCCATTTGGTCATTTCGACGAACACTTGGTGTGCGGCTCGCGATACCTCATAAAACGTACACCAAACCTACTCGGAATCGACCCAAAATTTACCCACGAGTTCTAATCGATATCTAAAATCTCAAAAAAATGCTAACTCTCAAATTCTAGGTCTGTGGCAAAATTTCACATGCACGTGGAACCCACGTCGAAGGAAAAACCCCAAAATTGTCCAAAATACCCAAAACTCTGCAGTACGACTTCATGTGTCCAAACGGGGATACGTACCTACCCTCAAGACACCCAAGCACGTCTACCTAGGTCCGTCTAACCTGGGGCAACCCCCAAAATTGGGCCAATCTCGGATTTTATCCAAAATTGACACAAAATCTAATGTCAAAGTCTCCAAACACAACCAAACAAGTTCTAACTTCCTCCCATGGGTAGCCATAAGGTCTAGGAAGGTTCTAAACAACTAATTACACTATATTAGAGTAAACACTAGGAGAAAAGTTAGGGTTTACCTCTTGGAAGTTGAAATCCCAAGGCCAAAGTCTCCAAAAACTCCCAAATTTACCATACCAAGCCTCCAAACCAAGCCTCTACACCAAATCTAGGCTCTACACACCTAGGTTAGAGGAAAATGAAATGTTAGGGTATACATTTATGAGAGAAGTAAATGAGAGAAGAGAAGAAAAGGTGTAAAACTTACTTGGAATGGAGAAAAGTAAAGGAAGGAAGTGAAGAAAGGAGAATGGAGAGAAGAAAATGAAGAAGAAGAAGAAATAAAAAGGAAAAGGGAGGCGGGGTTCGGCCATGTAAAAATATAGGGTTAGGGTTTGCATTTAACACAAGGACCAAAATACCCTCCACTAATACTCTTCCAAACTAGGGTTTAGGTTTAGGGTTTTCTAAATACATTTTAACTAATCCAAAACACTCCAACTAACTAATTAAAAATAAAATAACTATTCTACACCAATAAATAAGTCTGACAAGGGCGTTGGTTGGGTTTGACATGGGTCCACTAGGGTCTGACATGGGTCCAAAGTAGCCAAAACCCTAAAACAACTAATAAAATAAAAACAACCACTAATTAAATATAAATACAAATATTTATGATCAATACATAATTTACCAAATTAAAATATAAAAAAATCCTATTTTTAGAATTGCGTAGTGACAAGCCGACCCTCCTTAAAATAATTTTGTCCTCGAAATTAAAAGACGAAACTAGGAAAGGAATACAAGGAAAAGAAAGAACCATACCTCAGGGCTCGAAAAGATAAGGGTATCGCTCGCACATTTCATCCTCCCTCTCCCAGGTCGACTCACCTGGAGAGTGATGCCTTCACACGACGCGAACTAAGGGAATAGGCTGCTTCCTCAACACCTTCTCCCGCCGATCCAGAATCTCCACCGGCTGCTCTGGATAGCTAAGAGTAGGGCCCACCACGATCTCTGAGTGATCCAATACGTGACTGGGATCCGCCACGTACTGTCTCAACTGTGACACGTGGAACACATCATGAACTCCCTCTACCGTAGGCAACAAATCTAGCCTATAGGCCACAGCACCGACCCTCTCAAGGATGCTGAAGGGTTCGACGAAACGTGGGCTAAGCTTTCCGCCTCCACCAAAGCGAATAGTGCCCTGCGTCGAAGAAATCCTCAGGAACACCAAATCACCAACCTAGCACAAATAAGGTCTCAGCACTTAATCTAAAATAAGCAATTACAAGCAAACACAAGAACAAAATCTAAATTCTAAGCTATACCTCAAACTCCAAAGGTCTCTAGTGGCTATCGGCCCAAAGCCGCTGCCTATCCTGCGCCATCCGAAGTCTATCTCTAATGAGCTTGACCTTCTCTGCCACATCAACCACCATCTCCGGGCCAAGCAAAGCTCTCTCGCCTATATCATCCCATGATAACGGAGTATGACACCTCCGTCCATACAATGCCTCGAATGGTGATATCTCGATACTGGCTTGGTAGTTGTTGTTGTAAGCAAACTCTACTAAGTGCAAGTGATCCACCCAAGAGCCTCTAATATCCAGAATACAAGTGCGAAGCATGTCCTTAAGGGTCTGAATGGTTATCTCTGACTGACCGTCTGTCTATGGGTGATATGCAGTACTAAACTTGAGCTGGGTGCCCAAGCTAGCCTGCAGACTCCTCTAGAAATGCAAAATAAAGTGACTGTCTCAGTCTGATACTATGCTCACAGGAACTCCATGCAGTCTGACTATCTGGTGCACATACATCTCTGCTAGTCTCTCCGTAGACGTACCCACTTTGAATGATAGAAAGTGGGCCGATTTGGTCAACCTGTCTACGATGACCCAAATCACATCCTTCCCTCCTGGAGAACGGGAAAGCCCAGAAACAAAATCCATGGTCACATGCACCCATTTCTACTCCGAAATGGGTAACGGCTGGAGCAACCTTCCTGGCCTCTGCCTCTCCGCCTTCACCTGCTCGCACACTAAGCATCAGGATACGAAATATGCTACCTCCCACTTCATACCGTACCATCATACATGCTCTCTTAGATCTCTATACATCTTGTTGGCACCTGGATGCATAGAGTACTGGGATCAATGCGCCTCCTGAACAACCTCCTCGCGCAATAACCCAATAGGCACACACAACCTGGTATCGTGTCGCAATGAACCATCATCAGTAATGGTAAAGTCATCTGATAGTCCAATCTGAACCTGCGCCCTGATGCTCCTCAGGGACCAATCCTCAAACTGTGTAGCCCTGATCTGGTCTATCAACTCTAACTGAATTTGCAGTCCCCATATCTGCATCTCAACTCCAGGCACTATCACCTCAATGCCCAAGCTCTCTAGATCTGCCAGAAGATAACAATCTGTAGTCAGGCACATAGATATCGGATACCTGCTCAGTTCATCCGCAACTACGTTCGCCTTCCCTGGATGATACTGCAACAATATGTCAAAGTATTTTATCAACTCCAACCATCTCCTCTGTCTCATGTTCAGCTCTTTTTCGGTAAACACATACTTCAAGCTCTTATGGTCAGTGAAGATCTCCACACGATCTCCGTATAAATAGTATTTTTACAACTTCAGAGCAAAGATGACCGCTGCCAACTCCAAATCTTGGGTAGGGTAGTTCTTCTCATGAGGACGTAATTACCTGGAAGCATAGGCAATCATCCTCTCATTCTGCTGTAATACACAACCCAGTCCCTTCCCTGATGCATCACTATAGATAGTGAATCCTCCAGACCCCGATGGCAACGTCAATACTGGAGCTATCGTCAACCTCCTCTTCAGCTCATCAAAGGCGATATGGCACTCCTCTGACCAAACAAACTCTATATCCTTCCAGGTCAGCCTAGACAACGGCTCTGCAATCCCGGAAAAATCCTGGACAAATCTCCTGTAGTAACCTGCCAGTCCCAGGAAACTCCTGACCTCTGCTACTGAACTCGGAGCACTCCATGACTAAACTGCCATGATCTTCCTCGGATCCACCGAGATCCCCTCTTCTGTCACCATATGACCAAGGAATTCAACCTTGTCAAGGAAGGACTCGCACTTCGAAAGCTTTTCATAAAGCTTCTCCTTCCTGAGAGTCTCCAGCACTATTCTCAGATGCTCCTCATGCTCCTCTGAGGTCTTCAAATACACTAAGATGTCATCTATAAACACCACCATAAACATGTCCAGATGCTGATGGAACACCTTGTTCATCAGATTCATGAACACTATCGGGGCATTAGTCAACCCAAACGGCATCACCATGAACTCATATTGTCTATACCTGGTCCAAAAAGTCGTCTTCAGAATATCCTTCCTCCTAACTTCACCTGGTGGTAGCTTATCCTCAGATCAATCCTGGAAAACACCCTCGCTCTGCTCAACTGGTCAAAGAGATCATCAATACACGGCAGTGAATACTTGTTCTTGATTATGAGGTTATTCAGAGCCCTGTAGTCGATACACATCCGTATCAACCTATCCTTTTTCGGCACAAAAAGTACCGGAGCACCCCTCAGAGAAGAACTAGATCTGATAAATCCTTTGTCCTGAAGCTCATCTACCTAGTTCTTTAACTCTACCAGCTCATTGTTGCTGACTCTATAGATGTGCTGGGATATCGGCTCTGCGCCTGGCACCAGGTCTATAGAGAACTCCACATCTCTGTCCGGAGGTAACCCTGGCAACTCCTCCAGAAAGACATCCATGAACTCCACTATCAATGGATGTGGCAACCTCTGCTCTACCACCAGGGCTCCGCAGAAGACTCTCTCGCTCTGCTCCACTGCTTCTCTGGCAAACTCAAACGCTGGCTCTCCCGACGGACTAAATAATACTATGCCTCCATGACAATCTATACTAGCATGGTGCATACTCAACCAATCCATCCCGAGTACAATGTCATAGCTCGAAAGTGGCATTATGAGTAGGCACACACTCAACTCCTGGCCTCCCAAGGTAACTCTCTGGTCTCTGCATACATCATTGACTAGGATGATGCCACCCCCGGTCATGATCTTGCAGAGTCTAGCTAAAGGTTTAGCAACAAGATGGTGTCTAACAGCAAAAGATACAGACACAAAGCGATGGGAAGCATAGAAATCAAATAAAGCAAGTGCTGGAATAGAATCAAGAAGAACAGAACCTTAGATCACATTACCAACGGGCTCGGCCTCCTCTACGGTCAGAGAAAAAGCTCACCCTTGCTGTCCTCCTTGGTGCTGCTGCTGGTGCTGGGCAAACCTCTACTGTTGAGTCTGCAAAGGTTGTCCTCTCTGCTGTACTACAGGTGCTCTGGCTGGTCCCCTCTGAGCGGCTCCTCTGCCCTGAGCTATACGAGCGAGTGCTGAAGGGCAATCCCTCAACTGGTGATCTGCCGCACCATATAACAAGCATCTGCCCAACCTCTTCCTGCAAATGTCCCATCCGTGCCCCGGCTTCCTACATAAAGGGCAAGTGATGGGCTGCCTCGGACCCTGCTGCTGTCCCTGCCTCTGCTGTTGGGGCGCCTGCTGAAAAGGCGCCCGACCTTGACCCTGGTGCTGCTGAGTCTGCTGGAACGGCCTTGTCTGCTAGAAATGGTACCTCTTGGCTGGGCCCGCACTGCTGCTTGCTCCGTAAGCATCTCTACTCCTCTTGCTCTTCAGCTCCAAATCATCCTCAGCCCTTTGAGCATCACTTATAATCTGCTCGAAGGTCGCCTCGCGGTCACTCCTAGTCAAGGACTTGACCACCATGACCAAACCCTTGTGGAACTTCCGTGTCTTCGCTGCCTCGCTCAAGCCCTCTACAAATCTATCCAGACGGCAGAACTCTGTTGTATACTCGTCCACCAGCATGCTCCACTGGACGAGTGCCTCAAACTGGCTCTCCAAGGCACTGAGAGACACATCCAGAAAGAATTTCTCCTTGAAAAGCTTCTTAAAAGCCTTCCAAGTAAGTTCCGGTACCGCTATCCTCGTGTCAGTATGGTACCAAGTAAGGGCAAAATCGAACATCTGGCTGCCCGCTGCCTCTATCTGCATGTTGTCTGGGATCAGTGCCAGCCTGAAGATCCCCTCGATATTCTCGATCTAGTCATCCGTGTATGGGATCCCCTTTGTACCCCAGAACTCCTTGGACCGCATCCTCTGGAAGTCAATAATGTTGCCCGGCCTAGGATGTTGTGCCTGCTCTGCCTGTGGCTAGATCTGAGCCACTCTGTCTACTGCCATCATTGTCACCTGGTGAGCATTCGTAATGCCCAACCTCATTACGTCTACCTGTTGGTGCTGTGCGTCCATCATCTCCCTAAAGAACGCAAACAACTGCGCGGCGTCTACCGGTATAGGAGGTGATGGAGGAGGTACTACCAGAACAACAGGGGTAGCTCTCGGGTCGACAGGTGGAGGAGAATCTTCGAGAGAAGCAGATGCTCCCTCAATCGCAGGAGTGGTGAGTGGAGCGGTAGCAGCTGTCTGAAGTCGAGCAGGACGAGAGGTAGCAGACCTCTCGGTGGCAGCTGCTGGAACGGTACGATGAGACCGTGTCTTCGGAGGTATCCTGAACACAGATCAAAAGAAGTCGATACGGTGCAAGATACGATATCATCAAGGAAGAAAAGTAATATTTCAAAAGAAAATAATTTCAGAAAAATTAAAGATATCAAAAAAATCAGGAAGGGTCCTAGTTGTGATTGAGCACACTCTCTCTCAGCCTATATACTATATCCTATTGCAGGTAGACCTAGAAACCAGACCTGCATGGGCCACCACCAAAAACTTTGTCACGACCCGCACCCAAAAAATCGGGCATGAGTTATGGGTACGTCCAGCCTACGCCGTAGAATCGGCAGTAGAACGTTGTCTAGGTCCGTTCTAGGTCACAACTATCAATAACTCATAATAACATGTCAAGATAACCTCTCCAAAAGGAGGACAATAATATGATATATACATAAACTCAATCATAATAACTAGGGGAAGAGTAAAAGCACGATAAGATATCAACAAAAGAAACAAAAAACCAAAGAGAGTAAGTACAATATCTAAAATATACAGTCCAAGTCTAAGAGTCTACAATATCTCATAATAGTAGAAAAATAATAATACAGTCAATCAAAATCAACTGGAAACAAACCCAGTAAAACCCACCTAGCTATACTAGGGCACTAGCGGCATCTCCTCAGCTGGGACGGGCTCCTCCTCTATCTCAGGGTTACAACAATCGTCGACACCTGGCCGGTAGTAAGTCGGGCAAAAGTCCTCAGGATCCTCTGGAAAAATATATCCAATCAGGATTGGGGTAAAGTACATCACTCTGAAAGCAACTCCAAATACATGGTAAGGTGTATATGACTAGCAATAGAAAAGAATACAAGATGCACAGAAAAATAAATACAGGGTAAAACTGATAAAGTAACTGCAATATAAAACTGAAGAACAATACAAGTAGTAGAGAAGTAAATGCATGTAAAAAATAAGAATACTAGCTAAGTGCCTTGAGCACAAGTTCGTTATGTGATCGGCTTAGGTTGCACATGATTTATTCTAGGATAACTCCATTATGCGTGAGTTGCATAACCGACATACACATGAATACTGTTGGATTTGATCACATAACCAACTTCTACTCCCCCCTCCCACTAATACTCTTGGATCCAACCATGACACGCTACGTATATGATAAATAACTCGCGCACATGAAAGCGAGAGCACACGATGCACATGAAGCACATGAGAATCAATACCCGAAGTACATGGTGAAATACACGTGATAGAGTACCAGCTGAACACAGTATGGAGATAACATCTCATGACGGGATCCAACTAGTACCAGCTCGTAAAACATTATGTCAGAATTAAGTATTAACAGTTCTAGAACAGGTGATATATACGCTATCATGAAATGGAAATAATCAGT